>JAODAL010056076.1:0-23523 GCA_025379985.1 Phyllomedusa bahiana | reverse complement strand
GGTTTTTTTAGGGGGGTTTCCTCCCTTTAGTGGCCTCTGTTCCCCAGAGGGGTGGTGGGGTTCAGGCGCAGTATATGTGTCTCTTAACTTCTCTGTTCAAGGAAGATGAGCATGGGTTAGAGACTCAAATGGGTCTCTCTAGGCTGTGCAGGTCTAAGGGAGAGCCAGCGGGCACCCAGGAAGGCACTTCGGGACCACCGCGGGGCTTCAGGCACCAGGCAAGGAGCTACTGACCTTGTGAACGGGACCAACGACGCATGGGTAACAAGCGCCGATATTAACTGTCCCGGGGGAAACACGCCGTCACTAATGCCAGGCAGACCGCGATCTGTGGGAGTATCGGCTGTGAGAAGATGCGGCAGCGACGTGGGACCGGTCTCACTCACCAGGGCCAAGTGTCGCGGCAGCTCCGGGGGGTAAGGAGATGGCGCCTCGGTCCCGGCGGTAAAGACCCGCTTGCTTGTCGGCGCAGTCGGGTGACCTGTCGGGTCCTCAGTAATGTCCCGCAGGAGTGAGCAGGAACAGTTCGGGGGAACTAACAGCCGCTAGTCCCGGGCAGAAGGTGCGGGTCGTTGAGGGGGATCAGCGTAATGGCGGCCGCTCTGCAGGCCCACAGGGGAAAGATGGTGTCTTTTGTCTCCCTCCCGGCGCGGCTGGAGATTTTCGGCCAATTTTAAAGACATACTGCAGCCAGGGATCCGATTCTGGTGTCCAGAGATAGATCTTGCTTTGGTGCGAAACAGCTAAACAGAGCTCAGACAGGGAGAACTCACACTTTGCGTCCTCTCACATCCCTGCTCAGGCCACGCCCCCCCAATATCCAGTTTCCTTTATTGAGCTTGTCTGTGTTCGCCCGTGGGCCCCCCCCCCTGCTCCCCCCTGTGACTTTACAGCGGTAGATGCTCCTTTAAAATTCTCTGCCTAACTACCTAAAATCTGCAAATCTCTGATCTAACTAAGTTGTAAGGATCACAGCTAAAAGTAGAGCTGTCTCTGTGAAAAAATAGAATAATTTCGCTGAGCTGTTTGGACAGAGGCAGAGCGCACGTCCTACTGCTATGAGACGCTGACACACACTGATGATGAACAGGAAGGGCTGTTCTATGTAGAACGAGGTCATGTGATTTTTCCACCTGTCTGAAATGTATATGGATAACAAAATGTATTTGTGGCACCTATCAGTACACCTGTGGTGACTACAAAGTTGCTGGATTCAAATTTAACTGCAAGGTGGCTCTATCAACAAAGCTGGCCTGCGCCAAAGTGAAAAAAAACACATATCTGAAATGTATACGGGATAATAAAAGGTATTTTTTGGCACCTATCAATTCACCTGTGGTGACTACAAAATTGCTGTATTCAAATTTAACTGCAAAGTAGCTCTATCAACAAAGCTTGACTGACCAAAAGTGAAAAAAACACCTGTCTGAAATGTGTACGGATAATAAAAGGTATTTTTGGCACCTATCAGTACACCTGTGGTGACTACAAAGTTGCTGGATTCAAATTTAACTGCAAGGTGGCTCTATCAACAAAGCTGGCCTGTGCCAAAGTGAAAAAAACACATATCTGAAATGTATACGGGATAATAAAAGGTATTTTTTGGCACCTATCAACCTGTGGTGACTACAAAATTGCTGGATTCAAATTTAACTGCAAGGTGACTATATCAACAAAGCTGGACTGGGCAAAATTGAAAAAGAACACCTATCTGAAATGTATACTGATAATAAAAGTGGAGTTTTGCACCTAACAAATAGACCTGCAGTTACTAGAAAAGATCTGTATCCTAATATAAGGCAATGCAATGTCTAAACAAAGTTTTGGCTGTACAATATCCAGTATCCTTTATAGAGCTTGTCTGTATTCACCCGCGGGGCCCCCCCCGCTACTCCCTGTGACTTTACAGCGGTAGATGCTCCTTTAAAATTCTCTGCCTAACTTCCTAAAATCTGCAAATCTCTGATCTCACTAAGTTCTAAGGATCACAGCTAAAAGTAGAGCTGTCTCTGTGAAAAAATAGAATAATTTCACTGAGCTGTTTGCTGAGCTGTTTGGACAGAGGCAGAGCGCACGTCCTACTGCTATGAGACGCTGACACACACTGATCATGAACAGGAAGGACTGTTCTATGTAAAACGAGGTCATGTGATTTTTCCAGCCAATCGCAACCATACACATCCCAGTCATGACGTCGCACACACATCTCACCCTGCTCTATACTGTAAGATGATTTGCTGTCCGCCAAAATGACAGGAAGCGCCGAAAATGGCGCGATATTAATAGATTATGCACAGATTTTAACCTAAATTATCGCGTGATCTAAAAAATCCGATCAACGTAAATACCATGCCGATTTCAACTTTGTCGATAATAATCGCTCAACACTAATTTTGTTCAACCCACTGAATTAAAATGATGGCCACCAATGATGCTTGAGATGTCAGGAAGTGCGTTACTCATCAGATACCAGTCAGGTACCTTTGCCTGTTGCCTATCACGCAGACCACGCTGATGTTTACAGTTACAAATGTTGTGACTAGAGATGGGCGAATTGATTATAACGAAGTGGAATTCGTTTAGAATTTCAGGAAAACTTAGAATCTGTACAAAGTAGAAGTTTGGGGTGATTTGCGGGAACGAAGCGTGTTTTTAATTGATAAAATGGATGCAAGCACATGGCGTTACATGGGGCAAAGAACTCTGGGAGGAAGATAGGAGTACCCTAAATGACTAGTGTTGAGCGAGTATAATCGACAAAGTTGAAATCGGCACGGTTTTTATGTTGATCGGAATTTTACGATCACGCGATAATTTAGTTGAGAATCTGCGCATAATCTATGAATATCGTGCCATTTTCAGCGCTTCCTGTCATTTTGGTGGCCAGCAAATCAACTTAGAGAATAGAGCAGGGTGAGCTGGGTGTGCGACGTCATGACTGTTGTCATGGTCGGAGATAGTGGATCCTCTGGACCACCGCAAGCGATGGCGTAAGCCACGCCAGGGAGCGGAATCTAAGTAGGTCCCGGTTTTCACCAGAGCCCGCCGCAAAGCGCTATGGACTTTGCTGCGGCGGGTGTCTACCAGGTCGCTACCCCTGACGTGACTTGCTTGTGGAGGCAGCCGAGGTGTAGCGTGGTACAAAATCGTCAGACAGGCTCGTAGTCGGGGACAGGCAGAAGGTCAGGAAATGCGGCTATGGTTCGTGGTCATGGACAGGCAGAAGGTCAGGGCAGACGGCAAGATTCGTGGTCGAGGAACGGAAGCAACTTTACAGTACACGGTAATCATACAAGACTCAGGAATGCTTTCTCTATAGGCTAATGGCACTAGAGATCCGGCAGGGTAGCCAGGAAGAGGTAGGCTTAAATAGGGGAAGTGACCGGCCACAGCCAAGTCCCGGTGCACTGGCCCTTTACATCTAACCCCGCCGGCGCGCGCGCCCGAGGAGGCGGGACCGGGCGCGCCGAGGGACAGAGCCTGCAGCAGGAGCGCGGCCGGGTAAGTACGCTCCCGAAGGAGCAGGGGAATGAATGCACCTGCGCCCCGACATGCGGGTGCGGCGCCGCTCGGGTGAGGGGCAAGGATGCGCCTGCGACCCGGGGCGAGGGTCGCAGGGGCATTCGTGACAGTGCCCCCCCTTTGGCCCCTCCCTCTTTTGGGACTGAAGGAACTTCTGGATAATGTTACGGTCCAGAATGTTCTCCTCTGGCTCACCCAAGAGACGTCTCCCTCAGGCCTTAACCCCATTCCAATCAAACACGAGAAATACCATTTAACCTCTAGTCTCTTCATATCCCAGATCTCTATTGAGACCACTAAAGACGTTAGAGGTCTCGGCAACCAGAAGAGGGAGGGACTACCTTCCGAGAGAAACAGTTCAGAACCAGAGGTTTGAGAAGGGAAATGTCAGGGCTAGGCAGTGCTCAGGCTGCAGGGATCAACAGGCAGCAGCAGCTGATCAGTGACCCCACCCTGAGATACACTTGCCTGCTGACATCTCTGTGAGTGACCAGACGCCCAGACACTCTGACAGGGGCGTGTCCAACCAACCAATGGAGACCCGGAGGCCGCTCTCAATCACTAAAGGAGGGGCGGTATCCAGGATCCCCATTAAACTCCCCTGGAAGGCTGATGCAGCGCCTGTGATAATTCCTGCTACCTTGTTACTTGTTCCTGTGTTTTCTTATCTGTATACCTGACTCGCCTGTTCTCCTGACCCCCGACTTGTCCTCCTGATTTTGTACCTTGCACCCGTTTGGTTTGACCTCGGCTTGTTTACGTTTTATCCCTCCCTCCTGGTTCTGATTATGTGGCTTTGGCGTTCCTTATTTGGTATTGACCCCCGGACTGTCTTTACTATTCTACTTCCTTATGCCCCAGCACTTAGAGCCAGAGCAGGGACTGTCGCCCAAGTTGCCGTCTGCCACCCTAGGGCAGCACGTCAACAGGCAGGGACAGTGGGCTTGGGTTCCAGTTAGGGCTCACCTGCACCTCCCTTGACGTGACACTATCACAGGCCGAAACCATTATTTAACTTAACCTACTCGCTCATACCCTCACTATGGAAACCCCATGACAGCTCTGGTAGAGCAGATGCAGGGGCTAAACCCAGCTAGTCCAGGATCTGGCGCTGAGGGTAGAACAAGAGAGGCACCCCAAGTCAGATGGGTCCCCCTGCACTAACCTTCCCCCTCCTGTGGAAACCCCTATCCAGTTGCCTGCCAGGTTTGCAGGTAACCGGAATGCCTTTGAGGCATTGAGAGAGGGTTGTTCGTCTGTAATTTAGGCTCCGCCCACTTACCTCAGGGAATGAGGAACAAAGGGTGGGAATTATTATGTCCTTACTTCAGGGCTCCTCCCAGGAGTGGCATTTTTCGTTACCTACGCCTGACTCGCCTGAACTGTCTCTGTGACAGGTTCTTTGCCGCTTTAGGGTACTTTTTAATGACCCTGATAGGGAAGCTGTGCCGAGCTCAGCTGACCACCTTGATGCAGGGTAAGAAGACTGTGGAGGAGTTTTTGCTCCGAAATCCGTCGCTGTGTGCATCCGTCTGGGTGGAACGACTGAGATCTCAGATGCCAGTTTAGATTAGGGTAGGCTGACTATGTGACAGGATTTATTGTGGCTTACCCTACCCCTGTACTTTAGATGAGGCTATGGCACTAGCCGTCGTACTGGACAGACCGTTTTAGGGAGAGACGCAGGAAAAGGTATCCTCCTACAGTGGTCCACACATGGTCACCCCCCCTAAACCCGTTGTTTCCGATTTTAACTCAAGGAGCCCATGCAAGCTGGGGGCTTTTTCTGTCACTGCGGCTAGCACTGTAGGACACTCGTCGCATCCAGGCATTATGCTCTACTGTGGGCGAAGATGACACGGCATTCGGGAATGCTCCAAACGGAAGACCAGGTCTGAAAAACTCCAAAACACGCCATAGTGGTCAGCAGGAAGATCACACTAGGCGACGCAGGTATTTCCTATTATTTCTAAAACGTTTGCCAAGGCAACCAAGTTAAGGTTTCATACTTTTTCGCTGTCTGGTTTTGGGAGGTGCTTTGTGGATTCTGGATCACTTCTAATTTTGTTGATGCGTCTTTCGCCAAACATCTGGGGCGCTACCTGGAGACCGCTATCTGATTCACTGGCGGTTTTGTGGCTATTGACTACACTCCACTAGCTCGGGGCGCAATCCAACATGTACCCCTGAGCTGGAGATGTGTGGATGAATACATATTGAAAAGGATTCAAAATTATCATGCAGGGGCCTGCCCTCACACCCCCCCCCGCCGGCTGATGTGGTTTTGGGGGCTGCTCTGGTTCCAGAAACATAACCCAGTGTTTGACTGGAAATTCAGGAAATTGGTCCAGGTGGGAGACAACGGTGTGTTGACAGAAGTCTCCTTACCATGCTGGGCAATACTGATGTATAGGCTGAGCGCTATCTGGAAGCGGCGTGCCAGCGTTGAGGCTATGCTCCGCAATCTTGTGAAGTCTGCGCTCGGGCAAAGTTCCCAACACCGTCCACCTGGTGAACTATGCCCTCCTACCTTACCTGAATGTCCATATATTGTTTCAGGAGGTGTTCACCCGGTGGCTTGTCGGCTGAAATTACCCTCTTCTCCCCGTAACATAACATGTCCCGTCGTCACTTCGTAAGAGATATATTTCAGCCAGTGGACGGTCCACTCCTCTAGGCCTCCTTTTCCCAGTTTGCATAGAGGGGGGTTGAAAATGAAGTCAACGCCCATATTTTAGATTCGCAGTAAGGTCCAAAGGTCACTGCAAGTACCTGGTCCATTGGAAGGGGTATGTTCCTGAGGAGGAGATCATGGTTTCTGGCGAAATCCAATCCATGCTGATGACCTGGTGAGGGAATTTCCATGATTCTCTCCCGGACAAACCCCGACCAGGTAAGGGTCCCGATGCCCCTCCTAAAAGGGGGGGTAATGTCAGGACTAGTCAGTGCTCAGGCTGCAAGGGATCAACAGGCTGCAGCGAGCTGATCATCAACCCCACCCTGATACACTTGCTGCTGACAGGCTCTGTTAGTGACAGACGCCAGACCACTCCTGGACAGGGGGCGTGTCACACCAACCAAATGGGAGACCCGAGGCCGCTCCAATCAGCTTACAGGGGCGTATCCAGGAATCCCATTAGAAACTTCCCTGAAGGCTGATTGCAGCGCCTGTGATATTCCTGGCTACCTTGTACTTGTTCCTGTGTTTTTTGCTTATCTGTAGAGCCTGACCTCGCCTGTTCACCTGACTCCCACTTGTATCCTGATATTTGTACCTTGCAACCCGTTTCGTGTTTGACCTCGGCTTGTTACGTTTTATCCCTGGTTCTGATTTGTGTCTTTGGCGTTCCTTTATTTGGTATTGACCCGGAATGTCTTAACATATTCTACTTCCTGACGGCCCCAGCACTTAGGCAGAGCAGGGACTGTTGCCCAGTTGCCGTCTGCCGCCAAAGGGTAGCACGTCAAGCAGGCAGGGACAGTGGGCTGGGTTCCAGTTAGGGCTCACTGCATCTCCCTTCGAATGGACCCACGTAGCGGGGCCCCAATTTATAACTTGGAATTTTAAGGCGGACATATCTGGCCGACAAGCATACCTTATCACCTGGGGAAAAAACTGGGGGAGAACTCCTTCGCTTATCTGCCTGAGTCTTAGTGCATGCAGAACCTTGAAGCAGCGACTGGCGAGTCAGGGCCCAAACATAACTTTATATCTTGGACCAACCGTATCAGCTGCTGGGACCTCAGACAGACAGGATGCTAACGGGAGAGGTGGGCGGGGGTGCCTACGGTACAAAATGTAGAAGGGAGAGCACCCGTGACTCAGATCTAGGAGTTGTACAGAACTCCGCCCCATGAAGCAAGCTGGACCATCCATCCTGACGGGCCAAGACAAAGTGGCGCAAATAATTTCCCAGGACCTGATTGACCCTCTCTACCTGACCGTTCATCTGGGGGTGGTAAGCCGAGGAGAAGTCGAGCTTCACCTGCAGTTGGGAACAAAGGGAACTTAGAAACAAATTGGACCCCACGATCCGAGACAATTTGCGGACCCCACGATCCGAGAAAAATGTGGTGAAAAAACAGATTAGCCAGGCGTGGGGCAGAGGGTAGGCCGGGCAACGGGACAAAAATTGCGCCATTTTCGAAAACCGGTCCCCCGTAAACCACCTACCAAATGACAGTGTTACCAGAAGAGGGAGGGAGTCGGTTATGAAGTCCATGGCCACGTGTGACCAGGACTGGTGGGATTGGGCAAGGGGAATGCAGAAATCCCGCCGGTTGTGTGACGAGGTGTCTTATTACGGCACAGGTGATGCAGCACTCGACGAACACTTGACATCCCTGCGAGTTTCCTGTCCACCATAGAACGCAGGAGGACAAGAAGCACGTCATATTTTGCCAGCCAGGCTGGTCCTTCCAACAAAGAACAATGTCTCACACTTCAAGAACTTTTTCTTCAGAGCGTGGGACCCACGTATGTTTCTCCCTGCTGGACTTACCATAGGTCAACAGGAGCAGCGGAGACAAAAGGTCCTCTGAGGGGATATAAAGTGTTCTGGGGCACTTCTTCACCGACACACACATCAGCAGCATGTGAGGATGTGGCATCAGCCTTTGACATTCTTTTTCCGCGGGACCGGAAGTGGATCTGGAAATTAAATTGTGAAAAGAATGGGAGACCACCTTGCCCTGGCGGGATTAAGTCGTCTGGGCAGCACAGAGATATATTGAAGGTTTTTATGTGTTCTGAATAGATACACATGGGATGCACTTGGCACCTTCACAAGATACCCGCCATTCTTCAAACGCCAGTTTAATGGCACAGTAACTTCCCAATTCCCCAATAGTATAATATCCTCTCTCACGCCGGTGAGAACGTCTTGGAGTAGAAACACCACAAGTGACCGTCTTGCCCGTCGCCCCTTTTTGCGTGAGAAATCGCTCCAACCCCAACAGAAGGAGGCGTCGACCTCTTAGCGAAAAAAGCTTAGCAGGATCTGGTCGCGCCAGGATAGAAGCAGAGGCAAAAGCGTTTTTTTTAACTTAGAAAATTCCTCCCCCTCAGCTTTTGGTGGCCAACTTCTAGGTTGGAGTTCTTTCTTATTGAGAGCCACAATCGGGGGCCACCAAGCTTGAAGAAGTGTGGAATAAACATGCCGATAGTATTTACAAAAGCCTAAAAAAAAAACGTTTATGGCCCCAAAGGCCTACTGGGCGTGGCCATTGCAGGAACGGCAGATAGTTTCGCTGCGTCATCCGTAAGCCTTTTGTCCAGAATGACGTAGACCCAGAAATAAGTAGACTCGTCTGGTCGTAAAGAGACATTTCCCCAGGTTGGCGTACAGGTGATGGCTCAAAGGTGTCTCACACTTGGCGGACATGAAGTTGGTGTCTTCTCCAGGTTGGGCGAGTATATCAATATATCTTTTCCAAGTAGACCATGACACAGGTGTAAAGGAGATCCCTGAAAATATCATTTAACGAAGACCTGAAGACGGCCGGGGTAATTGCACAGCCCCAAAGGGCAATGGACCAAGTTTTTCCAAAGTGTCCATCCCTTGTGTAAAAGCCGTTTTCCATTCGTCCCTTTTTCGATACGGACCAGATTGTAGGCCCCCCGCAGATCCAGCTTGGAAAAGATCTTCACCCCCCACAGGCGGGAGAGGAGGATTTATGGATAAACCCCTTCTGGAGGTTTTCACGGACATATTCCGACATGGAATATGATAGACTCTGCACCGGGGAGGACTGGTATCCGGCAGTAGGTCAATGGGACAGCCATATGGCCAATGAGGAGAAGGACTCCGCTTTGTTTCTCTCCCGAGAAGACATCGACGAACTCTTGAAATTCACCAGGTAGGCCGGGTAGGACGCTCGTGGTGGCGTAGAACGAGAGCTGGGAAGCACCGGGCGAGGTACCACCAAACAATGACTCAATCAGCTTGGCCCCCAGCAGGTTACTTCTCCAGATATCCAATCCAGAGTAGGGGAGTGGAGCCGCAGCCACGGAAGTCCCAGGAGAACTGCTGAAGAAGAGCGGGGCAACATGAAGAAAGTAATCTTCTCCCTATGCAGAACTCCGACAGGGAGAGTCAGCGGCCGTGATGTACTGTGACAGTAATCACATAAAAGTTCTCCGCTGACCAAAAGAGGATGACCAGTGACTTTTTAGACGGAAACCAACCGGTAGGTGGTATTAGAACACTAAGGAATGGTGGATAAAATTCCCGGCTGAGCCCGAATCCAGAATGGCAGAAACCAGGAACGAGAGTCCGGAATCAGCTATAACTTGGACCGGCATCGTGAGACATGGAGACGAGCAATTTGCACCTAGGGCCGCCTCTCCCACGAGGCCTAGGTGCGGGCGTTTCCCCGGACGCTTGGAAACGTTGGGGACAAATTCATCCAGAAATGCCCTTAGACGTCCACAGTAGAGGCAACAGTATTCTCAGTTTTTCGTCGTAGGCCTAATTCTTGCTCAGGCAGTTGTACCACCCGGTCGACCTGCATAGGCTCCCACTGGGTGTTTTGGTAAAGATAGCATCGCCTCTGTAACACTGGGGCCAGGAGGGGGAACTGACGAGTTCGGGCTGTCTCAGTTCCTGCCGAAAGCTCCTCTTCCTTTCAGTATATGTATGTCAATGCGGAATGGCCACCGGATTAACTCGCTAAGGGAAGGACCGGGATGGTCTCTTGCAGCCAACCATGCCTTAACCCTACTGGAGAGGCCCTTCTTAAAGGTGGCACATAGAGCGCCTATTCCAGGACAGTTCAGAGGCTTAAGGTGCGGAACTGCACCGCTAGTCACCTACACATGAGTCTCCTTGGCGCAGGTTAACAAGGCGGGCTCGGCAGACGAAGCCCCGGGCGGGTTCCTCAAAAACACTCCTGAATTCGGTGAGGAATGTGGCAAGGGTTTGGCCGTGTCGGTGGTCCCTGTCCCAGAGGGGGGTAACCCAAGCTAGGGCTTTTCCCGAGAGAAGGATGAGCACGAACGTCACCGTTTGATTGAACCGTTCATAGGGAATTGGTTGCCCATTAACTCGTATCAGGGAGCATTGAGAGGATAAAGCCCCTGCAAGCCTTGAGTCCCCATCAAAACTTGGACGGCATAGACAGACGAGACCCTGGACCAGCGGTTGGTAACAGGAACCAAAGGTGCAGCGGGAGGCCACGGGAGCGGGTTGCCTGCGCTGGCGGTCAGGAACCTGGCTGCATCATGTCGGAGAGATGGCTGGGAGTTGCTGGCTTGCTGAGCGATCTGTTGGCGACTGCTGAGCCACAATGGTGGTGAGGTTAGCATCGTGTCGGAAGAGTCACCTTGGCGGGAATCCATGGTCGGATCTTAACATGTCACGGTAGGAGATAGTGGATCCTCTGGACCACCCGCAAGCGATGTTGTAAGCCACGCCAGGGAGCGCATCAAAGTAGGTCCCTGTTATTACAACCAGAGCCTGCCGCAAGCGGGATGGACTTGCTGCGGCGGGAGTCTAACCCCGACGTGACTTGCTTGGCGGACAGCAAGACCGAGGTGTAAGGGTGGTTAACAAAATCGGCAGGGCAGCTCGTAGTCGGGACAGGGCAGAAGGGTTCTATCAGGACTAGGCAGCTATTTCGTGGTCGTGGACAGGCAGAAGGTCAGGGCAGACGGCAAGATTCGTGGTCGAGGAACTGAAGCAACGGTACGGTACATGGTAATCAGACAAGACTCAGGAATGCTTTCTCTATAGGCTAATGGCACTAGAGATCCGGCAGAGTAGCCAGGAAGAGGTAGTTGGCTATTGCCGGTCACTGCCCCTTTAAATTTAACACTGCCGGTGCGCGCGCGCCCTAGGAGGCGGGACCGTGCACGCCAAGGGACAGAGCCTGCAGCAGGAGCGCGGCTGGGTAAGTACGCTCCCGAAGGAGCAGGGAATGAGCGCACCTGCGCCCCGACATGCGGTACGTGGCGCCGCTCGGGTGAGGGGCACGGATGCGCCTGAGACCCGGCATGAGGGTCACAGGGGCATCCGTGACAACTGTGATGTGTATGGTTGTGACTGGCTGGAAAAATCACATGACCTCGTTTTTACATAGAACAGCCCTCTCCTGTTCAGTCAATCATGGTGTGTCCTGGTGTGTCATAAGAAGCCGGTCGTCCTGTCAGTCTTTGTCATCAATACAGCTCAGCGACACAGTTCTCTTGTTCCCAGAGACAACTATGCTTTTACTGTGAACCATAGAACATAGTAGAATTTCAGTTTTTAGTTGTTATGGCTGAGACTTTGAAAGAAGCATACAATGCTGTCACCGTGAGGGAAGGAGGGGGGGGGGGGGGGGGGGGGGCGAAGACAGCAGCAGGCTTTTTTGAAAGAGAGTGGTATATTGTGTAGTCCAGCTGCTTTGAATCTGCATTGAAATGGCTTTTTTTATTACTAGTTTTTTGGGCCAGTTTTTGTGAAATAGTACCATTGCATTTTGTGGCAGCCTGTACTTATATTAGGATACAGAACTTTTCTTATGCACCCACCATTATATCCGTACAACGATTTAATTTAGGTTTTTTTTTCACTTTTGTGCAGCCCAGTTTTGTTCAAAGACTGACCCACTTTGGTACTTACATAGGATACAGAACTTTCTAATCACCGCAGGTGTATTTTCCTAGGTGGCAAAATCCACCTTTTAATATCCGTAAACAAATTTAAAAATAGGTTTTTTAACTTTTGTGCAGCCCATTTTTGTTCAAAGACCCACTTTAATCCTTACAATATGATACAGAACTTTTCTAATCACACCGCAGGTGTATTTCCTAGGTGCAAAATTCATAACCTTTATTATCCGTAAACAATTTAAATAGGTTTTTTCACTTTGGCGCAGGCCCATTTTTGTACTTATATACCAATACAGAAAATTTGCTAGTAATTGGCTATTGTATTATCATAGGTGCAAAAACCACCTATTATGATCAGTACACAATTTAAATTTACGTGTTTTTCACTTTGGCACAGCCAGTTTTTGTCAAAGACCCACTTTGTAACTTACAAATAGGATACAGAACTTTTCTAGTCACCGCAGGTGTATTCTAGGTCAAAAATCACCTTTTATTATCTGTATACATTTTCAAATAGGTGTTATTTTTACTTTTGGTGCGGCCCCAGTTTTGTTCATAGAGCTACCTTGTACTTAATTTGAATACATAAATTTGTTGGTGTATTTCATTGGTGCAAAACCACCGTTTGTCTATCTGTATAACTTTTAAATAGCTGTTATTCGTACGTGTTGGCGCCCTAGTTTTTTCCTCAAATAGCCACGTTGTAAACGACAATTCTAAATAGAAAAATTTCTAGCAACTGTACTCGTTTGTCATTGCTCGCAAAAAACGCAATTTCTCATCTGTGTAACTTTTGAATAGTTTTTAATTGCACTCGTTGAAACTCAGTTTGAGGCGCAGATAGCCGCACTTGTAATGATAGTTTGTTGAAAACTATCAATTCCTTAGTCCTACTGGGGCATTGTAAATCCCCGGGACTGAAGGAAGAACACTGTTATTTTGTCTTACCGGTTCGTCCACCAACCGCATTTCATAGGTGATTCGCTAGAAACTATCAGTTTCTAATCCTAGTTGGCTGTAGGAAATTAGAGGGGATTTTAAGAATAGCTGTGATTTGCCGTCTTTTAATAAGAGACTGTCAAAAACTCTTCCATACTTTCTTAAATTTTATCTTTCCTGAACATGGAGTGAATGCAAGGTGGTAAGCGAGGCAAAGAAGGGGGTGTAGGACATGGAGGTAGAGGTACGAGAGGAAAGTGGCTCCTTCCAGTGTTGGCGACAACACGCAAGTCAGCGTATCGTCGGTTGCAGACCGTCAGCCTGTCATCGCTGGGGTCCAGGGCCCTGTGAATCTCAGTAACGAACAGCGTCTGCCAATCTGTTCTGCAGTGGTAATGCAACCTGCATTCAGCAGTCCTTACCTACTTCGTCCTCCCAGTCACGTCCAACAAATGTCGTCATCAGCATCGTCAGCGATCCGTCCAACATGAAGCGAAGGCAGAGGCCCAAATGTCATCTCGTGTACCCACCACTGTGGATAATCCATTTTCTGAAGACCTCTTTGATGACAAAATGCGGTTGGGGTCAGAAGGGCCTAAAAGGATGATTTGTCTGCTCTGACGCCCAGTTACTGATGCCATCAGAGGAAGAGAAGGAAGAAGGTCAATCGGCAAAAATCATGGGCGGTCGGCAACACCTTGCAGTGCCTGTTGCTTGTAGCCTGCAGCTCCTGGACGCAGAATGTCAGGACAATGAAGTCACCTGTGTTGATGATGATGATGATGACATTGCGGATACAACTTGATCTTATCAGCAGAATTGTGCTTGTGAGCTCTTCATCACTGGACGAGGAGGAAACAATGGGGTAGTGCGTCATTACGGGTCCCGCCACAAAAAGGTAGAGGGGCGTCACAGAAGTCGCGAGTATGAATCCGCCAGCCAAGATTCAGTGGAAACACCGCTCCTCGCTTAATCGCCAGTCGGAAAGGTCCAGGACCTCTTCAAACCTGGTCCTTTTTCGAGCAAGCTCTGATTCAACCAGTGATGTCCATCATGCCGCCTTTTGCCGTAAACGCATCAGTAGAGCAAGAATCTTAAGGTTGTTTTAACCACCACCCACATGTCTAGGTCACATGAATCGAAATGCATGAGTTTGAAATGGAAGGCAACACTTGGGCAAAAAGGCCACACCAATGCCGTGCTTCCAACCACTGTCCACACCACTTCTCCACCCTCCTCCTCCTCATGCCACATACAAGCGTTCATGCATCTGCCCATGTCTCTCAGAAGTCCATGATCAGGGATCAGCCTACCGCTTCACAGCCTTCCACCGTCGCCCGCTACCATCAGCACCACCAAGACCCCATCCTACCCATTCTCCTTCCACATTTGACGTACTGCACTCCGTATAGCAGCCTCCTTCTGTATTCCAGGTTTGGGAGCAGAAGAAAACACTTTTAAAACACCAAACCATCCAAAAACCTGAATTTCGGCATTGCAGACTTTGGCCTTGGAAATGTTGCCTTTCGTCTGTGGACACAGAATTGGGTTTCCGCCACGTCATGGCCTTGCCTCTGTCCCAATTACCAGATGCTGAGCATCATTCTTTGCCAGAAAAGCTGTCCCCTGCCCTGGCCAGCCACGTGTCACTAAAATATCAAGCGCTTGTTCTGCATCTGGTGTCTGGAAAAAGTCCATCTTAACCACCGACACATGACTATAAGCACGCCAAGGCCGCTATATCACTGTGACAGCTCCAACACACTGAAGAGCTGGGTGGATGTCTCTGGTAAGTGATGTGGCCTCTCGAGGCTCGGCGCACGCTCTTCAAAACCGCAGGGATGGTGCAAGGTTCTTTCCCCAAGGTCCCTAGGTTAGCATCACGTGCCCAGAGAAACCAGGCCGTGCCTGAAATTAAATCTATCTTGGAGACCGTCCACACACAGGTCAGGAGCAAAGGACGGCTCACCGCAAACAAAGTCCGAGCGCTGGCTGATGACAAGAACCTTGTGCCCAGGCAAGGTGGTGTGCGATAAAAGGTCGAAATCAGCTGACCACCCTTAAGATCGGTAGCTGGAAGCACATCCCTTGCCTGGCACATTCATGAACGCTGTCGTTTAGAAATTTCCGCAGGACTTGCCTGCCTTGAGGAAGGCTTGAGGTCTGAGTTCGCATTTCCGCCATTCGCACACCTGCTTCGTTCCTCCGCCGGCCTTCGTTTCAGCTTCAGCTCGGCCTCCCCTCTACCGTCTCATTGTGACGTGGCAACGACGCTGTAATTCCACTCTTCACATGCTCCAGTGATTGTGGCAGCAACGCAAATGTCATTACGCAGTACGAAGTGACACATGGCCTGAACAAGCATCGGTGCGACCTCGGGGTGTTGAGCCACCTGAGAGTGAGAGGCAGGTGAAAGAGCTCTACTCCATCTGGCCAGTTTTTGAAGAAGCCCACCAAAAATGGTCCTTGCGACAATGCCCTTGTCCAGAATGACCATTGTGGGTGATCAGTTCTGGATTGATCGTTGGACACTCTGAAACATCAGGTCCCACCAACGACGGAGGAGGAGACGAACACCAGATGCGACACGGAGCCTTTCTCTCTGTCGAAATCCACAAGGCCCGACAGTTTCACAATTTATCGGTCTTCAATAGGCAGTGGTTCGGGTCCAGGGCTAGTGCAAGGCGCATCTCAGCTCTCAAGGGCATCATCTGAGGCAAGTCAGGGCTGTGTTGAAGCTGTGGCCGGAGGAAAGGCGGTGGAAGGTTGTTCCAGGAACCGACGATACCGACTCCCCTGCCCTTTGGAAAGAGGTTGGCGCGAATTTGAGGCGGAGGAGGAAATGAGGAAGATCAGTTTGCTAGTGCCCCTCGACCCAGAGGCTTGGGAAATCAAGGCTCCATTCTCCATGAGTGCTTGGATGCTCCATTTCCTCCAACATGATCCTTGCAATAAGGCCATCAAAATGAACAACATATTTATTTGGTGGCCACCCTCCTGGATCCCCCGGTAACAAAAACAAAACTCAGCACTTTCCTTCCACCCACCCAAATAGAGAGTAAAATGCAGGAAATGGAGACCTTGCTGATTGATATACTGGAGACATCTTTTTTCGTCTGCTTCAAGTTCTTCAAATTTCACGGTGGAACAACGTCAACGATGTGACAGCAGTAGAGTGCCAAGCAGCCGTAGCGGCAGCAGCAGTCAGCAGCCCCCAATGTGGCGAGAAGCCTAATTGGGTGACCTCTGGCAATTCTTTAAATTTTACCACCTCACCAACGTATTTAATGCAGGGCACACATACAACATACAGAGACCAGCTTAAGATCATGGTGCACGACTAATCTGCGTCTCAACACCAATGTTTTTGGATGTGTTCCGGACCCAATTGAACTTCTGGGTATTCCAAAATGGATGAATAGCCACCGAGCTCGCTCACCCACACCAAAGAGGTGTTTGTCCTGCCCAAGCAGCCAGCGTCATATCTGAGCGGGGCAACCTTCAACAACAGCTGGAGCATCATTAACAGACAAATGCATCCCGGCAGAAATGTTGGATCCGTTTGACTTTCATCAAGATGAATAAGTATGGATCTCTGATGATGTTGTGGCCCCGATTGCCGAGGTCACCGATAGTCTGGCCGTCCTACTTTTTTTTCCCATGTCCTCTTCAAACAGGAATGGTCCTCTTGAAAACTTTTTTTAATATATTCATTTCTTACTGCAATTTTTAATTCTCTCAGTTCCCAAAAGTTTCATTTTGCTGTTTTGCAGTGAGGAGACTGTAAAAGACATCCCATGTTTCATGACAAAACCGTATTCCATTTACTCACTTCATCTTAGAATTTTTCGCATTGTCAATGGGTTTAGGGGTCATGTGCTGTGAGGATACAACATAATCTATGGTCCTTTGACAGAAATGTGGCTTCTAAGTGGCATTTCTCCTCACAATTTTTTAACAGTGGCTGAGAAGCATTTTTATAATTTTTTGGGGTCATGTTTGCTGTGAATACAGCTATAATTGTAACGTCTGGTTAGTGATTACTCTGGACCACCAGAAGCGATGATAGTTAAACCACGCCAGTACTCCGCAGTACTAAGTAGCCCGGTATTTACCAGAGCCCTGCCGTCAAGCGGTATGGGATTTTCTGCGCGTGGGGCTACCGGGGTCGTCCCCCCTGACGGGACTTGTTGCGATGGCGGCCGGGGTTTTCAGCGGGGTTTACAAATCGAGCCCCAGGAATCCAGCCCGGGGGCCGGCCCCGTAAGGCAGGGGGGCGGAAAAGGTTCGGGGTTTCCGGTAAACCGGCGGGAAAGGGGTAAAGGGCGGGCGGCAGAGGTTTTTGGTTTTTTTTCGGGGAAAAAGTCGAAAGGGTCTGGTAACGGAAAGGCGAAAAATTACTTTTGGAACACTTTCTCGGGGCCCCGGGGGCCCAACATAGATCCGCAAGGAAGTCCTGCTGCCCGTCACCAATAAAATGGGGGCAGCCCTGGCAAGCACCCAAATCATCGCCGCTGGCCTTTAAAATTTCAAAAGGCAAAGCGCCCCCTTAGAGCGGGCACGCAGGGCCCACGGCCGGGCGGGGAACCCCGCCCGGAGCATAAGGGGTTTTCAGGTGAGTGACCGGAGCGAGCGGGCCCCGGGGCCCCCCGCCCCCGCGGCCGCCGCGCCCCCAACCCGGGCAGGGACCCCGGGGGAGAGGGCAGGGGTGCCCCTTCGGCCCGGGGCCCCGGAGCGCAGCGCCGCCCCCAGTACCCCCCCCCCAAAGGTCTCCCCCCTTTTTGGGCCGAAGGAACCTGCGAAAAAGATCCGGCCAAGATTTAATTTTTGGGTTTCCCAAAACCTCTCTTCGGGCCCAAAAGGGCCCTTCCATTTCGACCAGGAAAAAACCTTTTTTTCCCCCTTTATGGCCTTCAGGCCAAGTTTGTCCTTGACCCAAATAATGGGAGGGCTCTACCACCGGAAAAGGAGACCCCCCTTTCAGAAACAGGTTCAAGACGGGGGGCTTTGGAGGGAACGGGGAAGGGCGTTAGGAATCCGAAAAAAGGGGGAAAGCAAGTTTGAATCCCCCTTTGGATTAATCTGACGGACCCCATTTTAAAAACCCCCAAAAAATTTGCGGACCCAAATTTTAAAGCTGGGGAAACCTTTTAGGCGAAAATAATCGGGCCCAGAGAGCCACACCTTAACTCCGGCGGAATGTGGGGGGGCCCCCTTTCCCCCTCTTGTGGGGCCTGGGCTTCTTTGGGGGTGAAAGGGGCCCCGGGATTAAGGCAAGTGGGGCCCTCCCGCCAAATGGCCTTAAACCCTTTCACTTGGTTTTTCCACACGGGAACCTGGGAACCCCGTAGCCAAGGGGAGGACGGGCGTGGGTGACGACCGTAGCCCCACCAGGAAGGAGAAAAAGGCCCCCATGGTTTTAGGAGAACTCAGCCCACGGAAGCAGCTCGGCCCCAGTTTTCCTAATGGCCGGGGCAAAAATGGCCAAAAAAATTCAAAAAAATATTTTAAATTCACCCTCCCCACTTGACTTAGCGGGGGGAGGGTAGGCAAAAAAAAATTTTTCCTTTTTAAAATTTTGAAAGGCGAAACCCGGGCCCGCCAAAATTTTGGAGACAAATTGGACCCCCAAACAAACACAAAATCGAGGGTAATCCATGGGGAAACGAAAAATATGCGGAAAAAATTGTCCCCCCAAATTGGGGAGCCGAGGGAAAAAAACCATTAGGGAAACGAAGGGGGACATTTTAAAGGGGGAATCGATCCGTGCCCACCCCAAAAAGACAAATTCCCCAAGGGGGCGGAATTTCCTTGTTTAAAGCCCCTGCCTATTGGTCCATGGAGACACTGGGAGGGCCAGAGGGACTAAAAAGGCCCGAAGGGGCCTAAGGCATGGAACCTTGTTCCCCCACACGTGACACAGGAGAGAACAAAGCCCTTTGTTTGTCCTGGGGCGGGGTTTGGCCCCCCAAAAGGCCGGGGGGGTTTAAAAGGGGTTGGGACTTTAAACCCCCGGGGGTGACCACCAGAAGAAAACAAGCCCCCACTCCAAAATTCCCCTTCTGAGCGCGGGACGAACGTAGGCTTTGCCCGGTGGTACCCCCGAAGCCAAAAGGAGCCGCGGGATAAACCGTTCGGGAGAAATAATGTCTGGGAAACAGGTCTTCCCCAGAAAACGCGGAGGCCGGGAGAGGGCATCAGCCTTGACTTTCTTCCCCGGCCGGGCCCGGGAAGGATCCTGAAGTAAAAGCGAAGAAAAAAAGTGACCACCGGGCCCCGGGGCGGGGAAATTTAAAACGCTGGGCACCCGGAGGTACAAAAGTTTTCTTGGGTTTCCAGAAGACTTCGAATGGGTGAGGGGCCCCCTCCACAAATGTCGCCCCCTCCTCCCGACCCAAAATTGAGGGCCAGCAGTTCCCGATCCCTTGGTGTATTTTTAACTTTCACCGGGCCCGAGAACCCCGGGCAAAAAAAACCCGCAAGAACTTTTTTTGGCCTTTTTGGGGCCCTTCGGGGTTCGGGACCGCCCCTGTCCCACGGAAGAGGCATCCACCTCCAGGCGAAGGGTTTTAAACCCGGGAACCGGGACGCCCAAGGATAAGGGTGCCAAAGAAAACGTGCCCTTCAGTTGGGGAGGTCCCTTCCTCAGCAAGGGGGAGCCAACTTTCCCCGGATTGGGCATTTTTCCGGGGTAGAGCCACAAAGGGGACCCCCAAAGCAAAGAGAAGTGGGGAAAAAAATTTGCCGGTAGTTTTTTTGCAAAAACCCGGGAAACCTTTGAATCCCCCGGGAAGCCCCAACAGGGCGGGGCCCACTGCGGAAAATCGCGGAAATTTTAAAAGCGGGTCCATCTGCAGGCCACGATCAGAGACTATGAAACCAAAAGGGAAAGGAAGACGGGCCTGGGGAACCGAACTTTCCAGCTTGGCATACAGCCCGATTGTTCCGCAGACGCGCAGGACCTGGCATATTTTGTACCCATGAGTCTGTATGCAGGAGAAAAAATCAAATACGGGCCAGATACACTATGACGCAGGTGTACAGCCAAATCTCTGAATACGCAAAGACGAATTCCTGAAAATACGGCTGGGGGGTTGCATAGCCCAAAAGGCATCAAGAATACTCGGAATGACCGTCCCGGTTTTTGGGAAAAAAAGTTTTCCACTGGGCCCCCTCACGGATTCTAAGAGTTTTTTGGGACCGCGCAGGTTCCCAAATTTTGTTTAAAAAAACCCTTTGGGTCCACGAAGACATCAAAGAGCTCCGATATCCCGGGGGAAAAGGGTAGGGGATTTCCCTTTACCGTGATCCCTTTTTTCAACCCCCTTAATTGATAAACGGCCGAAGAGACCCGTCTTTCTTCTTGGGCCCAAAAAAAAAGCCAGCCCCCGGGTGGGGAGGAGGACTTGCGTATGAACCCCTTTGCCCCAAAATTTTCCCCTTTTTGTAAGCCGAAAATGGCCTGATTCCCCCGGGGACGGACAGGGGGTAACCCCCCACCCCCCTTTTGGGGGGCCCGTTTTTCCGGGGGGGGGCTATTTGGGACAGTAAAAATGGGCCCATGGGTTGGGACTTCTCAGCCTTTTTTTCCCCCGAGAACCCTCCCCAAAAACCTGGTACCCGCTGGCAGACCCGATAAACTTGACGGATACTTTGGGGGGAGAGGCACCGGGCGGGTGGGCCCCCCAAAAAGAGATCCTGGCCTCCCCATCCCCAAACGTAAACTTCGGGCCCGTCCTCCAATCAAGCTAGGGGGGTGACATTTCAAACCCCGGGTAAACCCCAAAAGGATCGCCGAAAACGCGAGGCAGGACATGAAAGGGGATCTTCTCCGTGTGTAGGACCCCTACCCCGGGGGGGTTTAAAGGGGGCCGGGGGATGAACTGGATGGAGTCGCTGAGAAGCTCCCCACTGACGGGTGAGATGAGGGAAAAGGGTTTTCCCCAAGCGGGTATTTGGGCCAAACCCATAAGGGGAGAAAACCAAGGAGGCATGGGAAAAAAGTTCCCGGCGAGCCGGGGTCCAGGGAAAGGGGGGAACCCGAAGAGAAAAGGCCCCGCATCCTGTTTCCTCCCCCTGGGGAACATCAACTGGAGAGGAAAAACCGAGGGACCTTTGGGACGCCCCCTCCTATGGCCCTAGGTGCGAGCTTTTTCCCAAAAGCTGAGGGCGCTGCGGACAACTTCCCACAAAATGGGTTTGGGCGGCGCAGTAAAGGCAGAGGTTCTCCATCCGGGGGCGGGACAAACTCAGATTTGGAAAAAGTGAGCCCGGTCCACCCTTCATGGTTTTTTCAGTGGAAACCTGTAGGGGCAGTGGAAATCTCCCGGAACACCGGGGCCAGACGAGGTTTGACGGCGAGGTTGTGCCGAAACACGCCCCGGCGGAGCTCCTGCTTCTTTTCCCGCAAAACCACTCAAGCTTTTTGGGCCCGGGGATGAGCTCCCCCAACGAAAAGGAAAGGGCCCTTGCTGCCAGCGCTCCCTTTTCTCTGCTTACAGGCCCTTCTGAAAGTGGGGCCAAAAGAGCGGCTTTATTCCAAAGACAGCTCGGGGGCCAGGGGGGGAACTGGCCCCATAAACCCCCCTACGGAGGATTCCCCCCCGACGTAGGGTTTAAAAGCCCGCCCCCGCAGAAACCCGCGCAAGGGGTCCCCCGAAGACGCTGCGGAATTCGAAAGGCCTTTTTTCTGCGGGCAACTGGGTCATTCCGACCCAAAGAGGGGCCCCCAGGCCGGGCCTTCCCGGAAAAACAGGCCCCCACCACGAAAGCCACCTTTGACTTTCGGGAGGAAACTGGTCGGGGCCCTCACTCCACGTGCATGGAAACACGCGTGATGAAACCTCTCAAACTTCCGAGTCCCCGCAAACTTGGGGGGTAGAGGAAGGCGAAGCTTCCGGGGCCCCCCGGTTTCCCGTGGGACGGCCGATGGAAAAAGGAACCGCTTTGGGGGGAAGAGGCAGGTTGCAGCTGCTGGATGCAGGAATTTTGGGGCACATTTCGGGCAGCTTACCCAATTGCTGTGCTTTTTTTGCGCGATCCCGCTGCGACTGTTGGGCGACAATGTTCGTGAGAAACCCCCCAAGACTTGGCAGGGGCACCTTGGTGGATCCCTGGGGGGGATCAAAAGTAACGGGTGGGGGTGGATCCCCTGGACCACCGCAACGGGTTTGTTAAGCCACGCCAGGGAGCGGGAAACCAAAATAGCCCCCCCTTTTCCCAGAGCCCGCCGCAAAACGGGAAAGGACTTTCTGCGGGTGAGGCTAAACAGGGCGGGCCCCCCTGAAAGGGGGGACCCTTTCTTTTCGATTTGGGGGCCGGGTGCAGCGAGGTTTCAAAAATCGTAGTCCCCGGAAATGTAATTGGGGGAGGCCCCTAAAGGGCAGGGCAAGCGGGAATGGGGTTTTTGGCGTGGACAGGGAGGGAAAAGGGCAGGCGGGCGGGTGAGGTACGGGGGTTGAGAAACGTATGCAAGAGGGCGGTACACGGTAAGGGAAAAATTTTATTTTGGGAACGCTTTCTCTAGGGGGAAAGGGGGAACTTTGATCCAGCAAGGAAAATCCCGCGACGTCCCCCCAAAAATAGGGGGGCCCCTTCCCGCACCCCAAACCGGGGGGCGCTTTGGGCCCTTTTAAAAGCACAAGGACGAGCGCCGCGCTAAGAGCGGCCCCGCGGCCACGGCCAGTAGGGGGCCGGCCCCCAGAGCAGGAACGGGGTCAAAGGGGATGACCGAAGCAACCGCCCTGGGCCCGCCCGGGGCCAGCAGGCCACCCTTTCCCCCCGGGGGGAAAAACCCGGGGAAAAGGGGCAAAGGGGTGTCCGGGCCCGCGGGCCAGAGCGGGCGCCGGCCCCTACAGAATCATGGTCCTTTGGAAAACAAAATTGGCTTTTAAAGTGGCCCTTTTTTCTCCCCCAAAAAATTTTTTTAAAAGTGGGTGAGAAGCATTTTTTTTAAAAAATTTTTATTTGGGGCATGCCGGGTTTGAAAAGGGGAGCAATACTCCCGGGCCCCATTTTTTTTAAAAAAAAAAATGTTGTTTCTAACAGACATTTGTTCTTCACAAATTGGGCAAAAGGGGTTTCCCAAAAATCTGGGTTTTAATTTTGGGGGCAAAAGTTTCCGAGAAATTCAGCAAACCAAAAAGGCCAATATAAAAAGAGGTTTAAAAAAGGGCCAAATTTTTCCCCAAAAATTTCAATATTTTGGGTCCCGGGTTAAGGGCCTTCAGAAACAGGAAAGGTTTGTAAAAATGAAATGGACACAAAAAGGGAAAATACTTGTTTTGGGAAGATCTTTAACAAAGCTTGCAATCCCTGTAGTGAGACAACCCATTTAATACATTTAAAAAAAAAGAAACCCAAAGATGTGTGGGATTCCAACATTTTTTAAAAAAGGTATTTTTAAATTTAAAACTAAAAAAAAATGGCAAGCAAAAAAAATAACGGTTTCAAATATTCCTCTGAAAAGT
>JAODAL010056075.1:0-23523 GCA_025379985.1 Phyllomedusa bahiana | reverse complement strand
GTGACTCCGTCTGCCCGGGGGCCCATACACAGTAGGGTTAGCAGAGGTGCAGTGACATCCGTTGCCCGGGGCCATAAAACAGTGGGGTTTTGAGGGGGGCAGTGACATCCGTCTCCCCCGGGGGCCTAAAACACAGTAGGGTTTGAGAGGTGCAGTGCATCCGTCTGCTCCGGGGTCCCATACACAGTAGGGTTAGCAGGGGTGCGTGACCCGCTCTCCGGGCCAATACACGTGGGGTCCCTTTGTGTTAGACACATGTCTGGTTGCGCCCTTGGTCATTTTGGCAGTGAGCTGCTCCTCTGTATCATGTCCGTCGCCCTCATGCAGCTTGCACAATGGGCCTTATGTATGAAAAATTCCAGCTTTTAAAGGGACTGTCTTTGTGCCCATAGAAACCAGTCAGAGCTCATATGACCAATCAGAGCCCATACCCACCAACAGTGCCCTGAACCAATCGAGCTCATAGTGACCAATCAAGTCCATAGCCCAGTCAGACCATTTTTTTTTTTTCCAGAGCAGTATATAAAAATTAAAGGATTGGTTATATGGGCTCTAAATTGGTCCTTGAGCCTGACTGGTTGCTAGGGGTCTTTTTGGTCACATGAGCTCTGACTTTTTCTTGAGTTCTGTTTGGGTTTTGCTAGGGTTGATTGGTTGCAATGGGCTCTGATTGGTCGCTGGGGGCCTGAGGGGGTTGCTCTGAGGGGTCGCTTTGACTCTGATTGGTTGTATGAGCGCGATTGGTTGCTGTAGCTCTGTTGGTTGCTTGGACTCTGATTGGTTGCTATGAAACTTTTGGGATTTTGGGCAACAAAGCGTCTTACCGCTGATGTTTCACATAAGACCCAATGTTTTTTGGATAAAAAGTGTTTTGTATGCAATAAAATCCGCATCAAAAAAGCATCAATAGCATCCCTTTGTTTTCTATGGGAAGAGGCAGCATTAGTGCACATGGCGCAGTTTTCTTTTGCACCATTTGCTGCGTTACCTGATACGTAAAAAAACTGCAGTGCACGTCAGTTCTTTTACAATGAAGAGTCTATAGAGATTGCAGAAAACACATTCATCCTGAGTAGCTGTTTAAATTGTTGAATTGTTACATACAGACCTTATTCGAAATTGAACCCAACTTTGAATTAACGATTTGTTTTTTGTGAAAATCTTTAATAAAATACAATTTTAAAAAAAAAAAAAAACACATTCAAATTACGCCTGTATTAGGTTGACGTGTAATCTAGTGTGTATTTTGATGCTCAACACGTCACAAAAGTATCAAAGAAAATGAAGATGTACTGAAAAAAAAACAAAAACCTGAAAAAGTGCAGCAAAAATTCTCGCCGATAAACAACTAAAAAGCACCAAAGAGCAAAAAAAAAACCAAATGCTAAAAAAACAGGGAAAAAAAAAGAAACCAGAAAAAAAAAAAAACATGAAAAAAACACAGCACCTAAAAAAAAAAGAAAGGGGGAAAAAAGGGGGGTTACCAATGGAAAAATGCAAAAAACCATAAAATTTAAAAATAAAGCGGTTGTATTTAAAAAAAAAACCAAAAAAAACGTCATTAAAAAAAACTCACCAAAGAGAAAAAAAAACGTGCATACACGAATTTATTCCAGACAATTTTTTAATAACGCTGCATTATCGGCCATAAACTGAAAAGCACAAAACTGGTGGCCTGAAAACCAGGAGAAAAGGGGGGGCAAGTTGAAGGTTAAAAAAAAGGCCCTTTTGTATTGGGAAAAGCTAAAATTTTTTTAAACTTGCATGATTTTTAAAAAAATGCTTTTTTTACATTTAACGGGGCCCTTTCCCAGCAGCACTTGCTTTTTTGGGGGGAATCCCCCTTTAGCCACCCAAAGAAATTTTTGGTTACCCTTTTAAAAAGAAAGGGGAAACCCGCTCAAGTTGCCTTTTGGGCCAATTCTGATTTTAACTCAAAATTAGAATAATAACTGGATGAATGAATCCAGTCCATCCAATGCCTTGCTAAACAAGTTATGTTGTACCCTCTTAACTTAGTTAGATTAATACCCCACTTAACGGGGTTGTCTCACTACGAAGATTGCTTTTTATTTAAAGTCTTGCAAAAACAATCACTTGCAATAGTGTCCATTACAGTATCCTACCCTTTTCCTAGTTCCCCTCTTGAAATCGGCTGCAGAAACCCCCCAATTTTACATAGCACAGCCCTTTTGCTCTCTCCTAAAAGGCATACACTGGTTCTAAGCTACAACCGGCTTCTACTGCAGCCTATAGAATCCGGTAAACACGCCCGTATTCAAAAAAAACCCAAAAAAAGGGCTGAGGAAGATGGTCAATGTGGTGAGACAACCCCTTTATTTAAAGGTACTTTCACACACCATTTTTGGTGCGTTTTATTTGTGCTCCATTAAACTCCCTTTATTACCACAAGTTTCTTTCATTGTCAAAATTGTTCAGAAAGGTGTTTCAAAAATAAATTACTGTTTTTTGAAGTCTTGTGGTTGGCTGCTTCACAGTGCGTTTTGGTGCAGTTTTAACTGCGCTCCAATTAAAACTGCATTTTTACCAGCAAGCTCTTTCATTTCTCTAGCTTTTTGGAAAGTAATCTTTAGTGTGATTGTACCCACAAGACTTCACACACAGTCATTGATTACTTTATTAAACCCCTTTCAGAACATTTTTTTAGACAACTAAAAAAAAGCTTGCTGCTAATAAAGGCAGTTTAATTGGAGCGCAGGTAAAACTGCGCTGTGTGAAAGCACCCAAAAGATTGCTTTCACATGGAGAGTTTTTTTAGGTGCTTTTTTTGATGCATGTTTTTGCAGAAATACACAGCAAATAATGCTGTGCATCCAAACTGCTTGATTCTGTTAAGGACCTTATGTCATTGAGTACTGGGAGCACCTAGAAACAGAAAAAGCTGTTACCCTTTAGTTTCCCCCCCTTTAAAGCCCTATATATTGGGGTATCTTCAAATTTTATATGGCCCCCAAGGGCAAAGATTTAAAAAGCAAAAGGTTTTAAAAGGGGTTTTCCTTTCTTTTGCACTTTTCCAATTAAAATTTTTGCATGAGCCCGGTATAAACACCGCCGCCAGCGGTTTTCTGTAGAAGGTATTTATGAAATCTCCCCTAATTCCATATCTATCCAAGATTCTGTTAAGCCACTGCCATGTGACACCATCAAAAGCTTTTTCGGTGTCTAATGAGACTAAGGGTATGTTCACACGGCGTACTTTGGGACCAGAGGCGTAACTACCATGACTACATACACTAGTATGTACCACTATATGGTCACTGTATGAAGGTAATATACAGTCTGAAGAGCCTGTGTACACTGGTATATACCACTATATGGTCATTGTAGTGAGGTAATATACAGTCTGCAGAGCCTGTGTACACTGGTAACTACCACTATATGGTCACTGTATGGAGGTAATATACAGTCTGCAGAGCCTGTGTACACTGGTGTCTACCACTATATGGTCACTGTATGGAGGTAATATACAGACTGCAGAGCCTGTGTACACTGGTGCCTACCACTATATGGTCACTGTATGGAGGTAATATACAGTCTGTAGAGCCTGTGTACACTGGTAGCTACCACTATATGGTCACTGTATGGGGATAATATACAGTCAGGCCGGGGCCGGTTGCGGGGGCGCAGCCTTAGAGGCAGGCCCCTCATGACCCGGCGCGCCTGCAGTGGCGTGAGGTCAGGGGAAGGAGTTACGCGCGCGGCAGGTGGGCGGGGCCGACATGCGAGGCCGCAGCCCGTGCCGTGCGCCGGCCGTTGCTAAGGGCGGAGCGAAGCGCGAGTCGGGGGAGGGGCCGGCATTAAGGCCGATCCCCCCTGCGTCTGGCGTTAGTGGGGAGACATTCAAATCTGTCCACCCCCCCCCCTTTTGGGTTTGGGGGGGGGGGTTTGGGGATGCAGGAAGCAGGAGGGGTTTTATTGTCGCAGGGGCCGGCGGGTTTTGGGGTCCCTTGGGGGTTTAAAAATTAGGGGGGGGAGTCAGGCCCCCTTTGGGGTCCCAGTGGTTGAGTGACCAGGCGGCAAGGTTGGGGCCCACGGGGCAGGCCTTGGGAGCGAAAAAAGGTTAGCCCCAAGGTGGTTTTGGGTCCCCTAAAACCCGGGGTTGACGGTTGGGGAAAGGGCTGAGAGAAAAGGAGGGGGAAATTTCACCAACCAGGTTTGGTTGGAAAATCAGGCTCCAAGGACCTCGCCCCAGTTTAGTTAGGGAAGTGTCAGATAGGTTTTTTGGGGGAAGGGAAAATGGAAAAGGGGGTATTTCAGATTTCTTCAATACCCTTGTCTTAAAGGTATTTTGTTATTTGTTTTGTAAAATAAAAGGGCGGGTTTTGGCCATTTTTCCAACCCATGTCCAGTGCTTTTTTGAAATAGGGGGTCAAGTGGGTGGGGGTACTTTGGTCGGGATAGCCAAAGATGGCGTTCGGGGTCATCCCGAACCTTGGTACACTGGTGTCTCTCCATAGGGTCTTTGTAGGGAGGGATATACAGTCTTCAGGGCTGTGTATGTTGGTTTTACCCCTATATGGTCACTGTATGGCGGTAATATCGTCGCAAAAACCTTGTACAGTATCTCCCCAATAGGGGTTTATTCTATGGTGGACTATACGTCTTAAAGGGCACCTGTTTACACGGTAAAATAAGCACTAATGTCCTGAGGGAGGTAATATCAGTTGAGGGCACTGTGTACACTGATTTCTACCACTATATGGCACAACTGGGGGTAATATACAGTCGTAAGGCAGCTTTACACTGGAAAAATACCATATCGGCCTATAGGGCAGAAAATATTGGTTTTTGTATACTGCCCTTTATTCAGTAAATAGTAAGGGGTATTTTCCCCCAAAATTGGGTGGTAATTTGTGGTCGTTCGGCGGTAAATCGGTTCATTATGTACTACATTTTGGGAAATTTTGGGTCTTGGTATGGGGTTTTTGGTGGTATGATATGTTGGGGATATCTAGGGGGGGGGGAAATTCCTCCTTGATTATTATAACCCTGATTTAAGGGTCCCGGTAAATGTTTGTGGTTGGGGAGGCAGGAGAGGGGAGCCTCTCTAGTTATGCCCCAAACATGGGCGCCCAAAGTACGCCCCACAAATATGGTAAAATCATAGCACTCACTGAGTGCTATGATTTCCCTGAGTATTCCCCGCACAGTACGTGCCCGCAAAACAAAGCGACCTGTCACTTCTTTCGGGCTCTCACACACCGGGGAAAGTGAAAGCAAATGGGGCGGCCCGATGTGCCCCCTAAACACTGTGTGAACCCAGCTTAATAAAAAAGAACAAGTCCAGTTCGCCCTCTCGGAAAGACGCGAGGAAGGTTGGGAGCACCGGCTAGAGAACCCTAGAGGACAAAAAGTGGTATCCAGCGTCTTGAATAAAACAACTGGTTTAATCCAACTTGAAAGACACGAGGAAACAAGGAACACACAGGGGCGCTTTTTGGACCCGTAAAATCTTAAAGAATTCTGAGGAAAATCCACCTACACCTACACTCAGTGGGCCTCATGTATGAAAACTGTCCAGCAGTAAGACTGTTTTTGTTGCCCATAGCAACCAATCAGAGCTCATAGCAACCAGAGCTCGCAGCAACCAGGGCCCATAGCAACCAGAGCTCACAGCAACCAATCAGAGCCCATATCAACCAATCAGAGCCCATAGTAACCAATCAGAGCTCATAGTAACCAATCAGAGCCCACAACAACCAATCAGAGCCCACAGCAATCAATCAGAGCCCATAGCAACCAATCAGAGCCCATAGCAACCAATTAGAGCCCATAGCAACCAATCAGAGCCCATAGTAACCAATTAAAACTCATAGCAACTAATCAGAGCCCATAGCAACCAAGCAGAGCTCATAGCAACCAATCAGAGCCCATAGTAACTAATCAGAGCTCATAGCAACCAATCAGAGCCCACAGTGACCAAGCAGAGCCCATGGCAACCAATCAGAGTTCATAGCAACCAATCAGAGCCCATAGCAACCAATCAGAGCTCATAACAACCAATAAGAACTCATAGCAACCAATCAGAGATCATAGCAACCAGAGCTCACAGCAACCAGAGCCCATAACAACCAGAGCTCACAGCAACCAGAGCCCATAGCAACCAGAGCTCACAGCAACCAATCAGAGCCCATAGTAACCAATCAGAGCCTATAGTAACTCATAGCAACCAATCAGAACCCATAGCAACCAATCAGAGCCCATAGCAACCAATTAGAGCCCATAGCAACCAACCAGAGCCCATAGCAACCAATCAAAACTCATATCAATCAATCAAAGCTCACAGCAACCAAGCAGAGCCCACAGCAACCAAGCAGAGCCCATAGTAACCAATCAGAGCTCATAGCAACCAATCAGAGCTCACAGCAACCAATCAGAGCTGTAAAAGGTGCCAATACAAGGGTCACATCAAGGTTTAGGTTATTCTATTTTTCCCTCCTATTGTTTTTAGTTTTAAATTGTTGTTTGCCATTTGCTCTTTTGTATTTAACATGAGGGCTCCATACAAAAAAGGCTGCTTCACTTGATTCATTTTTTCAGGAGATATTCCACATTACGTACTTCAGCTCCGTGGGTGCTGATAACAATGAGCAGCACTGTATGAAAGTGTCTTATATAATGTGTTACTTTATAAATGTGTCCCATTGTAAGACACATTTATGCAAAAAATTTTGTCTCGCAACTTTGAAAATGGCACGGATTAGTGCACTGTTTTGCGCCATACATTTTCTAATCGTCTGAATGTGGCATGCAGGAGGTATTCTGGTGCCCTAGGCAAATAAGGCACATAATGCCCTCCACCCCCTATGGAAAATTCATCCCTATCCATGCCTTCTTGCGGCTCCCTTTCTGTCTAGGATGCAGTGGTGCCCTAGGCGGTCGCCTACGCCTTGTCCCAGCTCTGGTGGTGCGACTCACCCCCTAAGAATTGGCTTGGACAAAAGTGTTGAGGATGCTGGATTGTGCGCCCATTTTTCATACCAATCCCTTTATAGATATGTCGGACATGGTCTGCAACATTTTTGTTTTTGCTCCATATCACGCCAGTGTCATACACGTCCCCCAGTCAGGATGAAAAGGTATTCAGGTTCCCTAGACAAATAAGGTATATAAAGATGCGTAATTTCGGTGCGTATTACGCCGCGTATTTGTGCTCTAATACGAGCGAGATGCGCAACGAAATCGGTAATCCATAGTTCTCCTAGAGAGATAAGTGACAACTTTTCGCGGCGAATACGCGCCGTGAGTAATGAATGTCAGTGGGGCCGGGGCACGTATTAGCGCGAGCTCCTGAAAGACACAATGTACTGCCGCAGTACATCGTGTGAACATACCCTAACAACCACCCCCCACATGGTAAATTTAGCCCACTCCATGCCTCCTTGCGCCCACTTTTCTGCCTGGGATGAAGTGGCGCCCTAGGCGGTTGCCTACCCGTTGTTCCGGCCCGGTCCACAATGTCTTTAGAGTGGCCTGGATTTCTTCTGGTGAAATTGGAGAATTCAGATGTTGCATCTGTTCCTCGTCAGTGTCGGTAAAACGCACCTATTCAGAAGGGTTTCACCAGTCTTCGGTCTCGAATGATCTTCTGAATAAAGGTTTTGATAATATACCTTAAAGGGGTTCTCTCACTACAGGGATCGCTGCTTTTTATGTTAAAGATCTTGCAAAAAACAAGTCACTTTGCAATATGTGTCCATTAATAGTGTCCAACCTATTCCTAGATATCCCTCTTGTATGGGCGCATCACTCCTGTCGCTTAGCTACGGACTGTCCATCTCTCCTGAAGGCTGCAGCTGGTTGCATAGCTACAGACCTGTTTGATCTCCTGATAGGCTGCCAGCGCTGGTCGCTATAGCTACAGACCTGTTCGATCTCTCCTGATAGGCTGCCAGCGCTGGTTGTTATAGCTACAGACCTGTTCGATCTCTCCTGATAGGCTGCCAGCACTGGTTGCTATAGCTACAGACCTGTTCGATCTCTCCTGATAGGCTGCCAGCACTGGTTGCTATAGCTACAGACCTGTTCAATCTCTCCTGAAAGGCTGCCAGCACTGGTTGCTATAGCTACAAACCTGTTCGATCTCTCCTGATAGGCTGCCGGCACTGGTTGCTATAGCTACAGACCTGTTCGATCTCTCCTGATAGGCTGCCGGCATTGGTTGCTATAGCTACAGACCTGTTTGATCTCTTCTGATAGGCTGCCAGCACTAGTCGCTATAGCTACAGACCTGGCTTCTACTGCAGCTTAGTAGAAGCCAGTAAACACGCCCCTGAATTCAAAATGAAACCAAGAAAACAGGACTGAGGTGAGATGAATCAATGTAGTGAGACAACCCCTTTAAATATAGTATTACTATCTTTGGGATTAGTATAGATCCTGCCACCCGAAGTCTTCATGTGCATAATGCCCTTTGGTTTTTAGCTGATCTCACCAATAACTTCCCTGACTTATTAGCAAAGCGAATACAATCTGATTCTAACCTCGCTCTATCCCTTCTGTCCAGACAAAGTTCAAATAGCTTTTTGGATTCCTGCCATTTATGTAAGTTTTCCGCTGAGGCATCACCTTGAAATTTGATAAAAGCTTCACAAAGACTCTCGCTTCCACATCGCTTATTCACAATGCTGCCATTTCTCCACTCACAATACACTTTCACCCCAGCAGGGCAGGTGGGACAAGGTTGTCACAGGGGAACAGACAGAAGAGCAGGCAGCAGGGCAGGCGGGATATGGTAGTCATGGGGAACAGACAGAAGAGCAGGCAGCAGGGCAGGCGGGATATGGTAGTAATGGGGGACAGACAGAAGAGTAGGCAGCAGGGCAGGCGGGATATGGTAGTCATAGGGGAACAGGCAGAAGAGCAGGCAGCAGGGCAGGCAAGATATGGTAGTCAGAGGGGAACAGGCAGAAGAGAAGGCAGCAGGGCAGGCAGGATATGGTAGTCATAGGGGAACAGGCAGAAGAGCAGGCAGCGGGGCAGGTGGGATATGGTAGTCATAGGGGAACAGACAGAAGAGCAGGCAGCAGGGCAGGCTTGATATGGTAGTCATAGGGGAACAGGCAGAAGAGCAGGCAGCAGGGCAGGCAAGATATGGTAGTAATGGGGAACAGACAGAAGAGCAGGCAGCAGGGCAGGCGGGATATGGTAGTCAAAAGGGAACAGACAGAAGAGCAGGCAGCAGGGCAGGCGGGATATGATAGTCAAAGGGGAACAGACAGAAGAGCAGGCAGCAGGGCAGGCAGGATATGGTAGTAATGGGGAACAGACAGAAGGGCAGGCAGGATATGGTAGTCATAGGGGAACAGACAGAAGAGCAGGCAGCAGGGCAGGCGGGATATGGTAGTCAAAGGGGAACAGACAGAAGAGCAGGCAGCAGGGCAGGCGGGATATGATAGTCAAAGGGGAACAGACAGAAGAGCAGGCAGCAGGGCAGGTGGGATATGGTAGTCATAGGGGAACAGACAGAAGAGCAGGCAGCAGGGCAGGTGGGATATGGTAGTCATGGGGGAACAGACAGAAGAGCAGGCAGCGGGGCAGGTGGGACAAGGTTGTCACAGGGGAACAGACAGAAGAGCAGGCAGCAGGGCAGGCAGGATATGGTAGTCATAGGGGAACAGGCAGAAGAGCAGGCAGCAGGGCAGGCAGGATATGGTAGTCATGGGGAAACAGGCAGAAGAGCAGGCAGCAGGGCAGGCGGGATATGGTAGTAATGGGGAACAGACAGAAGAGCAGGCAGCAGGGCAGGCGGGATATGGTAGTCATAGGGGAACAGGCAGAAGAGCAGGCAGCAGGGCAGGCGGGATATGGTAGTCACAGGGGAACAGACAGAAGAGCAGGCAGCAGGGCAGGCAGGATATGGTAGTCATAGGGGAACAGACAGAAGAGCAGGCAGCAGGGCAGGCAGGATATGGTAGTCATAGGGGAACAGGCAGAAGAGCAGGCAGCAGGGCAGGCAGGATATGGTAGTCATAGGGGAACAGGCAGAAGAGCAGGCAGCAGGGCAGGCAGGATATGGTAGTCATGGGGGAACAGGCAGAAGAGCAGGCAGCAGGGCAGGCAGGATATGGTAGTCATAGGGGAACAGGCAGAAGAGCAGGCAGCAGGGCAGGCAGGATATGGTAGTCATAGGGGAACAGACAGAAGAGCAGGCAGCAGGGCAGGTGGGATATGGTAGTCATAGGGGAACAGGCAGAAGAGCAGGCAGCGGGGCAGGTGGGATATGGTAGTCATAGGGGGACAGACAGAAGAGCAAGCAGCAGGGCAGGCAGGATATGGTAGTAATGGGGAACAGACAGAAGAGCAGGCAGCAGGGCAGGCGGGATATGATAGTCAAAGGGGAACAGACAGAAGAGCAGGCAGCAGGGCAGGCGGGATATGATAGTCAAAGGGGAACAGACAGAAGAGCAGGCAGCAGGGTAGGCAGGATATGGTAGTCATAGGGTAATAGACAGAAGAGCAGGCATCAGGGCAGGTGGGATATGGTAGTCATAGGGGGACAGACATAAGAGCAGGCATCAGGGCAGGTGGGATATGGTAGTCATAGGGGAACAGGCAGAAGAGTAGGCAGCAGGGCAGGTGGGATATGGTAGTCATAGGGAAACAGACAGAAGAGCAGGCAGCAGGGCAGGCGGGATATGGTAGTCATAGGGGAACAGACAGAAGAGCAGGCAGCAGGGCAGGCGGGATATGGTAGTCATGGGGAACAGGCAGAAGAGTAGGGGGGGGGGACAGCAGGGCAGTCTGGATATGGTAGTCATTGGGGAACTGACAGAAGTGCAGGCAGCAGGGCAGGCGGGATATGGTAGTAATGGGGAACAGACAGAAGAGCAGGCAGCAGGGCAGGCGGGATATGGTAGTAATGGGGAACAGACAGAAGAGCAGGCAGCAGGGCAGGCGGGATATGGTAGTAATGGGGAACAGACAGAAGAGCAGGCAGCAGGGCAGGCGGGATATGGTAGTCATAGGGGAACAGACAGAAGAGCAGGCAGCAGGGCAGGCGGGATATGGTAGTCATAGGGGAACAGGCAGAAGAGCAGGCAGCGGGGCAGGTGGGATATGGTAGTCATAGGGGAACAGACAGAAGAGCAGGCAGCAGGGCAGGCGGGATATGGTAGTCATAGGGGAACAGACAGAAGAGCAGGCAGCAGGGCAGGCGGGATATGGTAGTAATGGGGAACAGACAGAAGAGCAGGCAGCAGGGCAGGCGGGATATGGTAGTAATGGGGAACAGACAGAAGAGCAGGCAGCAGGGCAGGCGGGATATGGTAGTCATAGGGGAACAGACAGAAGAGCAGGCAGCAGGGCAGGCGGGATATGGTAGTCATAGGGGAACAGGCAGAAGAGCAGGCAGCGGGGCAGGTGGGATATGGTAGTCATAGGGGAACAGACAGAAGAGCAAGCAGCAGGGCAGGCAGGATATGGTAGTAATGGGGAACAGACAGAAGAGCAGGCAGCAGGGCAGGCGGGATATGGTAGTCAAAGGGGAACAGACAGAAGAGCAGGCAGCAGGGCAGGCGGGATATGATAGTCAAAGGGGAACAGACAGAAGAGCAGGCAGCAGGGTAGGCAGGATATGGTAGTCATAGGGTAATAGACAGAAGAGCAGGCAGCAGGGCAGGTGGGATATGGTAGTCATAGGGGGACAGACATAAGAGCAGGCATCAGGGCAGGTGGGATATGGTAGTAATAGGGGAACAGGCAGAAGAGCAGGCAGCAGGGCAGGTGGGATATGGTAGTCATAGGGAAACAGACAGAAGAGCAGGCAGCAGGGCAGGCGGGATATGGTAGTCATAGGGGAACAGACAGAAGAGCAGGCAGCAGGGCAGGCGGGATATGGTAGTCATAGGGGAACAGACAGAAGAGTAGGCAGCAGGGCAGTCAGGATATGGTAGTCGTAGGGGAACAGACAGAAGAGCAGGCAGCAGGGCAGGCGGGATATGGTAGTCATGGGGAACAGGCAGAAGAGCAGGCAGCAGGGCAGGCGGGATATGGTAGTAATGGGGAACAGACAGAAGAGCAGGCAGCAGGGCAGGCGGGATATGGTAGTCATAGGGGAACAGACAGAAGAGCAGGCAGCGGGGCAGGTGGGATATGGTAGTCATAGGGGAACAGACAGAAGAGCAAGCAGCAGGGCAGGCAGGATATGGTAGTAATGGGGAACAGACAGAAGAGCAGGCAGCAGGGCAGGCGGGATATGATAGTCAAAGGGGAACAGACAGAAGAGCAGGCAGCAGGGCAGGCGGGATATGATAGTCAAAGGGGAACAGACAGAAGAGCAGGCAGCAGGGTAGGCAGGATATGGTAGTCATAGGGTAATAGACAGAAGAGCAGGCATCAGGGCAGGTGGGATATGGTAGTCATAGGGGGACAGACATAAGAGCAGGCATCAGGGCAGGTGGGATATGGTAGTAATAGGGGAACAGGCAGAAGAGCAGGCAGCAGGGCAGGTGGGATATGGTAGTCATAGGGAAACAGACAGAAGAGCAGGCAGCAGGGCAGGCGGGATATGGTAGTCATAGGGGAACAGACAGAAGAGCAGGCAGCAGGGCAGGCGGGATATGGTAGTCATAGGGGAACAGACAGAAGAGTAGGCAGCAGGGCAGTCAGGATATGGTAGTCGTAGGGGAACAGACAGAAGAGCAGGCAGCAGGGCAGGCGGGATATGGTAGTCATAGGGGAACAGACAGAAGAGCAGGCAGCAGGGCAGGCGGGATATGGTAGTCATAGGGGAACAGGCAGAAGAGCAGGCAGCGGGGCAGGTGGGATATGGTAGTAATGGGGGACAGACAGAAGAGCAAGCAGCAGGGCAGGCAGGATATGGTAGTAATGGGGAACAGACAGAAGAGCAGGCAGCAGGGCAGGCGGGATATGATAGTCAAAGGGGAACAGACAGAAGAGCAGGCAGCAGGGCAGGCGGGATATGTTAGTCAAAGGGGAACAGACAGAAGAGCAGGCATCAGGGCAGGCAGGATATGGTAGTCATAGGGTAATAGACAGAAGAGCAGGCATCAGGGCAGGTGGGATATGGTAGTCATAGGGGGACAGACATAAGAGCAGGCATCAGGGCAGGTGGGATATGGTAGTAATAGGGGAACAGGCAGAAGAGCAGGCAGCAGGGCAGGTGGGATATGGTAGTCATAGGGAAACAGACAGAAGAGCAGGCAGCAGGGCAGGCGGGATATGGTAGTCATAGGGGAACAGACAGAAGAGCAGGCAGCAGGGCAGGCGGGATATGGTAGTCATAGGGGAACAGACAGAAGAGTAGGCAGCAGGGCAGTCAGGATATGGTAGTCGTAGGGGAACAGACAGAAGAGCAGGCAGCAGGGCAGGCGGGATATGGTAGTCATGGGGAACAGGCAGAAGAGCAGGCAGCAGGGCAGGCGGGATATGGTAGTAATGGGGAACAGACAGAAGAGCAGGCAGCAGGGCAGGCGGGATATGGTAGTAATGGGGAACAGACAGAAGAGCAGGCAGCAGGGCAGGCGGGATATGGTAGTCATAGGGGAACAGACAGAAGAGTAGGCAGCAGGGCAGTCAGGATATGGTAGTCGTAGGGTAATAGACAGAAGAGCAGGCATCAGGGCAGGCGGGATATGGTAGTCATAGGGGAACAGACAGAAGAGCAGGCAGCAGGGCAGGTGGGATATGGTAGTCATAGGGAAACAGACAGAAGAGCAGGCAGCAGGGCAGGCAGGATATGGTAGTCAATGCGTAATAGACAGAAGAGCAGGCAGCAGGGCAGGTGGGATATGGTAGTCATAGGGGAACAGACATAAGAGCAGGCATCAGGGCAGGTGGGATATGGTAGTAATAGGGGAACAGGCAGAAGAGCAGGCAGCAGGGCAGGTGGGATATGGTAGTCATAGGGAAACAGACAGAAGAGCAGGCAGCAGGGCAGGCGGGATATGGTAGTCATAGGGGAACAGACAGAAGAGCAGGCAGCAGGGCAGGTGGGATATGGTAGTCATAGGGAAACAGACAGAAGAGCAGGCAGCAGGGCAGGCAGGATATGGTAGTCATAGGGTAATAGACAGAAGAGCAGGCATCAGGGCAGGCGGGATATGATAGTCATAGGGGAACAGACATAAGAGCAGGCATCAGGGCAGGTGGGATATGGTAGTAATAGGGGAACAGGCAGAAGAGCAGGCAGCAGGGCAGGTGGGATATGGTAGTCATAGGGAAACAGACAGAAGAGCAGGCAGCAGGGCAGGCGGGATATGGTAGTCATAGGGGAACAGACAGAAGAGCAGGCAGCAGGGCAGGCGGGATATGGTAGTCATAGGGGAAAAGACAGAAGAGCAGGCAGCAGGGTAGGCAGGATATGGTAGTCGTAGGGGAACAGACAGAAGAGTAGGCAGCAGGGCAGGGCAGGATATGTAGTCTAGGGGAACAGACAGAAGAGCAGGCAGCAGGGCAGGCGGGATATGGTAGTCATAGGGGAACAGACAGAAGAGTAGGCAGCAGGGCAGTCAGGATATGGTAGTCGTAGGGGAACAGACAGAAGAGCAGGCAGCAGGGCAGGTGGGATATGGTAGTAATGGGGAACAGACAGAAGAGCAGGCAGCAGGGCAGGCGGGATATGGTAGTAATGGGGAACAGACAGAAGAGCAGGCAGCAGGGCAGGAGGGATATGGTAGTCATAGTGGAACAGGCAGAAGAGTAGGCAGCAGGGCAGGTGGGATATGGTAGTCATAGGGGAACAGGCAGGAGAGGAGGCAGGATGGCAGGAGGGATATGGTAGTCATAGGGGAACAGCAGAAGAGTAGGCAGCAGGCAGGGGGATATGGTAGTCATAGGGGAACAGTCAGAAGAGCAGGCATCAGGGCAGGTGGGATATGGTAGTCATAGGGGAACAGGCAGAAGAGCAGGCAGCAGGGCAGGTGGGATATGGTAGTCATAGTGGAACAGACAGAAGAGCAGGCAGCAGGGCAGGTGGGATATTGTATTCATAGTGGACAGGCAGAAGGCCAGAGCAGACAGCAGTGCAGGGCAAACAGGACAAGATTGTCATAGGAGAAAAGCCAGAAGGCTAGAGCAGGCAGCAGTTCAGTGCAGGTGGGACAAGGTTGTCATAGGGAAACAGGTAGCAGGTCAGGGCAGGCAGGACACGGTTCCCCTATGACGACCATGCTCTGCCTTCCCCGCTGACTGCTCTGGCCTTCTGCCTCTTCCCCATGACTACCATATCCTGCCTGCCCTGCTGCCTGCTCTTCTGTCTGTTTCCCTATGACTACCATATCCTGCCTGCCCTGCTGCCTGCTCTTCTGCCTGTTTCCTATAAATACAATATCCCACCTGCCCTGCTGCCTGCTCTTCTGTCTGTTCCACTATGACTACCATATCCTGCCTGCCCTGCTGCCTGCTCTTCTGCCTGTTCCACTATGACTACCATATCCCGCCTGCCCTGCTGCCTGCTCTTCTGTCTGTTCCACTATGACTGCGATATCCCACCTGCCCTGCTGCGTGCTCTTCTGCCTGTTTCCTATAAATACAATATCCCACCTGCCCTGCTGCCTGCTCTTCTGTCTATTCCCCTATGACTACCATATCCTGCCTGCCCTGCTGCCTGCTCTTCTGCCTGTTCCCCTATGACTACCATATCCCACCTGCCCTGCTGCCTGCTCTTCTGTCTGTTCCCCTATGACTACCATATCCCACCTGCCCTGCTGCCTGCTCTTCTGTCTGTTCCCCTATGACTACCATATCCCGCCTGCCCTGCTGCCTGCTCTTCTGTCTGTTCCCCAATGACTACCATATCCCGCCTGCCCTGCTGCCTGCTCTTCGGTCTTTAACCCTATGACGACCATATCCCGCCTGCCCTGCTGCCTGCTCTTCTGTCTGTAACCCTATGACGACCATATCCTGCCTGCCCTGCTGCCTGCTCTTCTGTCTGTAACCCTATGACTACCATATCCCGCCTGCCCTGCTGCCTGCTCTTCTGTCTGTTCCCCTATGACTACCATATCCTGCCTGCCCTGCTGCCTGCTCTTCTGTCTGTTCCCCTATGACTACCATATCCCGCCTGCCCTGCTGCCTGCTCTTCTGTCTGTTCCCCTATGACTACCATATCCCGCCTGCCCTGCTTCTTTCTCTGGCCTTTTGCCTGTTTCTCTATGACAACCTTGTCTCATCTACCCCCACCTGCTGCCTCTTCTGGCCTTCTGACAGTTTCCCTAAGGTGATTGTGTCCTGCTTGCCCCCACTTACTGCCTCCTCTGGCCTTCTGCCTGTTCCCCTATGACTACCATATGCTACATGTCTTGTTGCCTGCTCTGGCCTTATCCCTGTTCCCTTATGACCACCATATCTTGCCTGCGCTGCTGCCTCCTCTGGCCTTTTGCCTGTTCTCCTATGTCCAACCTGCTCTGACCTACTGCCTGCTCTGGCCTTCTGCCAGTATCCCTAAGGTAATTGTGTCCTACCTGCCCCCACCCGCTGCCTCTTCTGGGCTTCTGATAGTTTCCCTAAGGTGATTGTGTCCTGCTTGCCCCCACTTGCTGCTTCCTCTGGCCTTCTGCCTGTTACCTTATGACCACCATATCTTGCCTGAACTGCTGCCTTCTCTGACCTTTTGCCTGTTCGCCTATGACAACCTTGTCCTAGTTGCCCCACTTGCTGCCTGCTCTAGCCTTCTGCCAGTTTCCCAAGGTGATCATGTCCTGCCTGCCCCCACCCGCTGCCTGCTCTGGCCTTCTGCCTGTTCCCCTATGTCAACCATGTCCTGCCTCTCTCCACCCGCTGCCTGCTCTGGCCTTCTGCCTGTTCCCCTATGACAACCGTGTCCCGTCTGACCTGCTTGAACACATCTTCAACCTGTCCAAATGCTGCTGCATCAGAGTGAGCTGCTGCCATCAGAGATATAAAGGGCATAGTAACCCGGGAATTCCCTGCAAAATCCAGATCCCTGTAAAGGGGTTAAAGGGTAAAAAACCAGGAGGACAATTAGACTCTGATCTTTGATATCGCCTCATGCCAAATCCATAACGACGGCGAGGAGTCACTGCAGCCGCCAGGTAGTCTTTGTGATATTAGTCATGGATACGGCAGGACTCAGAGCTCCATCCATCTTTTTCCGTTTGTACAATTGCACTCATTGCAGAAAATCCTATTTGATCGCGCACTGATACCCTGAAACATGTGTGATGTACTCAGCTCACAGAGCAGTGTCTAGAACAGGTACAACTGTAACAAAGCTCCAGCTGTGAGAAGTATTGCTATACATGTCATTCATTGACAGCAAGAAGAGGCATGGAATAAAACCTCTGGTCCTGGTTGCACAGGACAGGAAGGTGGAGGCCAGGATCATCCAGTACGCAGGATGTATTTCTTATCGCTTATACTGGGAGTCTGTGCACGGCTTTGGGTTTCTCTGCCGGAGTCGTCCTTTGCCCTTCAAACTAAGTATGAAGCAAGAATGGACTCCGGTCACTGCTGCCGCACCTCCTCCTCTGGACTCACTGGGTGTCCTCAAATAAGGTCAAGCATTAGGTATTTCCTTATATATATAGTAATGCACTGTGCAATAACATTAATTTCAGAGCTTAAAGGGGTTGTCTCACTACATTAATTCGTCCTGTTTTCTTGGTTTCATTTTGAATTCAGGGGCATGTTTACTGGCAGTGCTGGCAGCCTATCAGGAGAGATCAAACAGGTCTGTAGCTATAGCAAACAGTGCTGGCAGTCTATCAGGAGAGATCAAACAGGTCTGTAGCTATAGCAACCAGTGCTGGCAGCCTATCAGGATTGATCAAAAAGGTCTGTAGCTTTAGCAAACAGTGCTGGCAGCCTATCAAGATAGATCAAACAGGTCTGTAGCTATAGCAACCAGTGCTGGCAGCCTATCAGGAGAGATTAAACAGGTCTGTAGCTATAGCAACCAGTGCTGGCAGCCTATCAGGATAGATCAAACTGGTTTGTAGCTATAGTGACCAGTGCTGGCAGCCTATCAGGAGAGATCGAACAGGTCTGTAGCTATAGCAACCAGTGCTGGCAGCGTATCAGGAGATATCGAACAGGTCTATAGCTATAGCAACCAGTGCTGGCAGCCTATCAGGAGTGATCAAACAGGTCTGTAGCTATAGCGACCAGTGCTGGCAGCCTATCAGGAGAGATCGAACAGGTCTGTAGCTATAGCAATGAGTGCTGGCAGCCTATCAGGAGTGATCTAACAGGTCTGTAGCTATAGCGACCAGTGCTGGCAGCCTATCAGGAGAGATCTAACAGGTCTGTAGCTATAGCGACCAGTGCTGGCAGCCTATCAGGAGAGATCAGACAGGTCTGTAGCTATAGCGACCAGTGCTGGCAGCCTATCAGGAGAGATCAGACAGGTCTGTAGCTATAGCAACCAGTGCTGGCAGCCTATCAGGAGAGATCAAACAGGTCTGTAGCTATAGTGACCTAGGAGCTGATGCAGCCCATACAAGAGGGGATATCTAGGAATAGGTAGGACACTGGTAATGGACACATATTGCAAAGTGACTTGTTTTTGCAAGATCTTTAACATAAAAAGCAGCAATCCCTGTAGTGAGACAACCCCTTTAAACATCTCTATCAGGACTGGGACAAGGTATTCCGGTGCCCTACTTAAATAGGGTGTATAGCACCCCCAATGGAAAATTCAGCCCACTCCAGACCTCATTGCACCCCCTTTTCTGCCTGGGATGAAGTGGCGCCCTAGGCGGTCACCTACCCATCGCCTCGGCTCTGATCTCTAATGTTTTCCAGATTGTGAGATTCCTGCTAATGGAAACTGATGATGGATGAGCCCCATTGTCTGGCTGATTGTGGGCATGGTTTGGGGCACCGCTGGGACTGGTTCGGGCAGATCTGAATGCCATATAAACAGACTTCTAGTGAGTAATGTTGTTGGTCGGGATTTTCTGGTCATGAGTATAAGCAGTCTGCCAGGTAAAAATACCTGACACGTGTGCCCAAATGTCACATATCCATCGCTGGCAGAGCGGGCATCGTGTCATTCTATAGCCGTGTAAAGTGAATCATTGTCCTGGCACTTGGTGCATCAGTCTGACCTCATTATGTCTCCCTCGTTGTCCACCTCTGTGGAGACGCTTGTTAAAATGCTTCTCCCTTATAACAACCACTTGCAATGCTTTGGAGCGCCGGCTCTGCCCTCAGCATTCGATCTGACCCTGGTAAATTCTTGCAAAAAACTGCTAAGGATTTGAGACTTCACCAATTAAGAATAAAAGCCATTACCTCCAAATGAAGCAAGTCAGTGAATTCTGGTCAGTCATACAGGGGTGTTCCCTCCACAGACTGAGGAGCGGGTTCCACCTCTGTAACTTGCACCTATCTAAGGAACGGGCCCCTAAAGCGCCAGCGCAGAATGGAGAACCGGTCATACTTGCACACAACTCTCTATTCTGTTCTATGGGAGTTCTGAGTACAACCGAACATTCTGCTCCCCTGCTCTGGTAACTCCAGTAGAACAGAATGGAGAGAACACATCGTTCCCCTGTACTGGGAACTCCCATAGAACAGAATGGAGAGAACAGCGTCCATGTACTGGGACTATAGAACAGAATGGAGAACATGCCCCCTGTACTGGGAACTCCCATAGAACAGAATGGAGAGAACACAGCGCTCCCCTGATACTGGGAGCACCGTCCCATAGAACGAAACGAATGGAGAGAACACACGCTCCCCCTGTACTGGGAACTCCCATAGAAAGAATGGAGAAACACAGCGCTCCCTGTACTGGAACTCCATAGAAGGAATGAGAGAACACAGCGCTCCCCTGTACTGGGAACTTCCCATAGACAGAATGGAGAGAACATTGCGCTCCCCTGTACTGGGAACTCCCATAGACCAGAATGGATAACAACGCACTCCCCTGTACTGGGAACTCCCATAGAACAGAGTGGAGAGAACACAGCGCTCCCCTGTACAGGGAACTCCCATAGAACAGAATGGAGAGAACACAGCGCTCCCCTGTACTGGGAACTCCCATAGAAGAATGGAGAACACAGCGCTCCCTGTACTGGGAACTCCCATAGAACAGAATGGAGAACACAGCGCTCCCCTGTACTGGGAACTCCCATAGAACAGAATGGAGAACACAGCGCTCCCCTGTACTGGGAACTCCCATAGAACAGAATGGAGAACTCAGTGCTCTCCTGAACTGGGTATTCCCATAGAACAGAATGGAGAACACAGCGCTCCCTGTACTGGGTATTCCCATAGAACAGAATGGAGAACTCAGTGCTCTCCTGTACTGGGTATTCCCATAGAACAGAATGGAGAACACAGCGCTCTCCTGTACTGGGTATTCCCATAGAACAGAATGGAGAGGCGTATGCAAGTGTGACCAGCTTTCAATTCTGAGTCGACACTTTCGGGGGCCCGTTCCCAAGATAAGTATGAGTCCCAGAGGTGAGACCCGCACCTATCAGACTTTGATGGCGTATCCTATTGATATACCAACAAAGTCTATGGTGGGAACACTTCTTTAAAAGGGTTGTCCGATATTTTATAAAAAAAAACACCCAACGGTCGGGACTCTTCTAAAATTAAAATGTAAAAACTGCACTTACTTGTAAAGCCGCTCCAAGGACACTGCTCCTCTGTTCCTTGCTGCTGCCGCAGTAAGGATGTGTTCACATGGCTGAATTTAAAGCATCCAAATCAGCTTCACAACATCATCTGCAAAGCGCCTCAATGCAGCACTTTTCAGGCAAGAAACACCGATGGAAAGTCATAGCCAGGGCAAAAAACCGCGTCAATATGCTCCATAAACCATGACTAAAAACACGCTGAGGTTTTGAAGCTCCATTGAGGCCAATGATTTCCTGCAATATCATGTGAGTGATGGACATGACACTAGGGCTGCCATCAGTAATTTCATGGCCCCCATATTGCTGAAGTAGTCAGGACACCCCGCCCAGTATCAGTTCGCATCTTGCACCATACTGTATCAGCGGGCCCTTTTTTTTTTTATAAAATGGCCCCTGACGAGCACTGCCAATACTGCCCTGATGATGCCCCTGCATGACGTCAGCGGTGGAGAACTGGTGGCAGCTTCAGAGGTGGGTAATAATAATAATAATAATAATCTTTATATGGCGCCAACATATTCCGCAGCACTTTACAATTTGGAGGGTGTAGGTGCAGACAAAATGACATACATTGCACAATGAAAAGCTACTTACAGAGGTGACACAAGGTGTGAGGGCCCTGCTCGTGAGAGCTTACAATCTATTAGGGTGTATGGGTGAGACGAAGGATGAGAAGTGCTAGATTTACAATGGTCCCAGCCATGTGATATAAATGTGGGGTGGTTTATGTAGCATTTGGATGGACCTGCCACCCACACAGTACATCTATATACAGTTAAGTGCCGAAAATGAGTGCGCTGGCGGGTGGGGGGGGGGAGGGGGGGGGGGGGGGGGTTAGCTTTGGGATTTGGTAGCCAGAGTAAGAAGATGTTTTCGGGCCCCTTTTTAAAAGCTTGAAGTTCTGAGGGGCCTGATCGCCCGGGTAGATTTCCAGAGAATTGGTGCGCATGTGAAGTCTTGGAGAGGGGCATGGAGGTTCGGTGATGGGAATGTAACTGATATAGCGCGAGCGGAAGAAGGTGGGGGTAGACAGAGAGAGGGAGAGTGTAGGGGGTGCGCCCCTGTGGAGGTTTTATGGGGGTGTGAGTTTATGTTGTATTCGTACTGTAAGGCCCCAGGCAAGGATGACACAGGGTGAGGCTCGTATAGCGGGGAAAAAGACGGCCGGCTGTGCATTTGGACAGATTGGAGGGGAGAGTTTACAGAGGGAAAGACCAACAAGAAGTTACAGAGTCAAGACGAAAAGAATAAGGCCCACAATGAGGGTTTAAAATTTTTTCCCCACAGTGAGAAAGGACGATTCTGGAGATGTTTTGAGGTGCAGATACGGGCGGGCAAGGGATTGGTTTTATGGGGTGAAGCAGACGGAATCTTTTTTAAAACCCCCAAAGACAGGGGGCCCGCTCTTAGGAGTTATGGTGGTCCCAAAAGAGACAGAAATGGCAGGGTAGGTCGTTATAGATGGGGGGAACAGGTTTTTCACATATATTTTTGGGACAGTCCTGACAGTGCATTTTTGGGAAAACCTCAGGAAAGCCATACAAAGGGGTAATAAAAGAAAACAGGTACTCACCTCTCCCGCCACCGTCGTTACAGCACCATCAAAGCTGCAGTGTATCCAGGGTGCTTTCCGTTTACTGATTGACCGTGAGCCAATCGCTGGCCTCAGTGGTCATGTGTCGCTCATGCAAGCCAGTGATTGGCTCATGGTCACATGAGCAATGTACATGATGTCACTACTGGAGGACTAGCAGAATGAAGGAGGTCTTGCTGCTGGGGGCCACCATTGAACCCTTGTCCTAATAGAAAATATACAGTAGATCAGAGCCACCTATATGTTATATCCCATTTAGGAACTGCTTGCCTGCTGAAGGAAAAAAGCTGCTGTCAAATCCTCATTTCTCTTTTTTTCCAGTTCACTCATCAGTAACCCGGGCCTCAGGGGCGTAGTTAAAGGGGGTGCAGAGGTAGAAGTCGCTATTGGGCCCTGGAGTCTGTGGGGGCCCAAATGGCACTCTATAACATAGGGAAAACACAGTATTAGGGGGTCATGGTGAGGTGGGGGGCCCCCCCAAAGATTTGCATGGGCTCAAGAGCTGTTGTTTGCCTTGCGGGCCCTTTTGAAGTAAGCTATTATGGGCAGGAAAGAGGCATCCGCTCCCAGATGAAAAGAGAAGCCTCAATAGAAGGGCAAAAAGAGGGAAACTTCCAGCACTTAGTGTGAAATCTTAAAATGCACAAATTTATTAAAGGGGTTGTCTCACTACATTGATTCATGTGACCACAGTTCTGTTTTCTTGGTTTCACTTTTTAATTTAGGGGGTTTTACTGGGCCCTTTAAAGGCTGCAGTGAGCCAGGGCGTAGCTATAGAACCAACAGTTTGGCAGCCTTTATCAGTAGAGAGAGAATAGGTCTGTAGCTATAGCAACCCGCAGGGCAGCCTATCAGTAGAGGAGGAATAGGTCGTAGCTTAGCAAACCGTGCGGCAGCTTCAGGGAGATCAAAAGGTTGTAGCTATAGCGACCAGTGCTGGCAGCCCATCAGGAGGATCAAACAGGTCTGTAGCTATAGCGACCTGAGGAGCTGTGGCCCATACAAGAGGGGTATCTAGGAAAAAGGTAGGACCTGTTAATAGAACATATTGCAAAGTGATTGTTTTTTAAAAATTTTAACATAAAAAGAATCCCTTGGAGCGACCCCTTTAAGGTTCCAGTTAAAAATCCAATAAAAAAAAAATAGAAAACATGGGGGAGTTTCCAAGTAAACGCGTTTCGAGCTACTCAATGAGCTCTTAATTGTAACAACTCTAGTAGCAAAAGAAACCCTCTTATATAGTTCCACTAATCACAGATACACCTGAAAGTTAACACCTCATCAACCACATAGAGGCAGAAAACCTTAAAGGGCTTGTGCTTGAAACCCCTG
>JAODAL010056074.1:0-23524 GCA_025379985.1 Phyllomedusa bahiana | reverse complement strand
TAGCCATGGGGCCTACATATTATTAAAAGATATAATATTACATGTGAAAGAGAAGTAGTTTATGAATATAGTCTTGAGACAAACAATGCAGTGGAACATGTATTTGATGGGGTCTGCAGCTCTATTGGAATGAATATGCATATTACATACATAGGAGAAGAGCTTTATGGGAAGATAATATGACAGTGGTCTATTGTATAGTGGAGTTTATATTCTCAATGAATATGCATATTAGATATTGAAGAGAAGGGGCTTATGGGAATTGACAAAGATGGCAGTGTGCTGTGTAATGTGATACCTAGTCTGCTTAGTTCATTCTAGGTGAGGCACGCAGTTGCAATAATATGAGAGAAGTGAGATGGAAGCCCATCACAGTCAGGGCTGAGGTGTTTGTTGGTGCAGTGCATTGGCACGGGCAGTACGGTAAGATGGGGCGCAAGCCTGTTATGGAGATGGCAAATTTGACTGAGGGTTGTTGGCTCATGGGAGCATGGTGGCAGCTTCGGCGGGACATGTTATGAGTGTGCACGCGCGGAAGGGGGAGTGGGTTTTATGTGGATTCTCTGATAGCTAATTGGTGAGCACCTGTATGGGGTGTTTACCTAACATGATATAAAAGGAAGTGAGCTCAGACCACATGTGATCGGACCTCTAAGCCTTGATAAAGCCAGGTTAGCTGGCGAAACATGTCGGCGAGGTCAGGCATGACGTTTTAAATTGTGATCTCTCACCTCTGTCTACAAGTGTCACCTGCTGCAGACGGTGTCACAAGGGGGCCTTATTTGTTCTGTGTCTATGAGATTAGGGACGACTGCCCAAGTAGTTGGCTTGGGATCCCTTACTGAAGCTAGTACTTTGCTATAGATATAAGGCTCTCCTGTTAATAGGTGGGGTTCCACCAGACTTGATGATAGAAAGGGAGTTATTCCCTCTCTCAGAAGCAAAAAGGGTTAAATGATGAGGATAGAGATCAGGTTTTTTAAATAGTGTGTATAGAGGTTAAGAGTTAGATATAATAAAAGTTACGTTTTAGTGTTTAATAGATAGAGAACTGATAGAGTTTAAGTTTGCCTATGGCAAAATAGTAAATATAGTGATCAAAAGTCACTCTTAGTTCTCTTGCGAGATTCCCAATTTTTTGGAGATTATGAGCCTCTGTCACTCACACAGCTTCCAGCAGAATGTGTATCAGGGTGGGGTCCCAATTCAGCTGCTGCAGAATTTTACTCCTTGCAGGATGAGCGTCACCTAGTCCTGACAGACAGATTGCAGAGGTGGCGACAGCTAGGTGACATAACGATGAAGTGGCGGCAGCAGCAGTATCAAGCTAGAGAGTGAAATGGTGACATAGCAGGGAGGTAACAGCAGCAGCAGCAGCATGAGTAGACCTAAATGGTGAGGTGGCAGAAGCATCAGAAAGCTACATAATGGACCAGTGAAGAGTGGGAGGTGGGTGGCAATACCAGTCCCTGGTAAAGAGGGTAGGTTGTAGAAGGAACAGCTAGCAGCAGATGTAGGGCACCAGGTGAGTGGCAGCATCAGAATAGCAGCTGAGGCAGGTATCCAGAAGAATCCAGACTCCTTTGTCAAAGTTTGGGTGAGACACCATGGCTGATCTAATCTGATGCATCAGGCATTGCTGTGTGGAAATCCTGGCTGATCCAAGCCTGATTCCTCTTGACTAATGTTGAGCGATATAATCTAGAAAAGTTAAAATCAAGTCGATTTTTACATTTTTATCGATCCGATTTTTTTCCTCAAAATTTAGTAAAAAATCAAGGTCGAGAATTATGGTCAAGCTATTGTCGCTGCTTCCTGTACTTTTGGCGGCCAGCCAGTCAGTGCAGAGCACAGAGGAGAGTAAAAAACGTCACCGCTGGGGGGTAGGGATCTCATTGGCTGCTAAAATCACATGACCCTGTTTTATGTATGTGACTGTATTTCCTGGTGAATGTCATTACCATTAGAGACTGTGAACTGAACACTTTGCTCTCTCTGCTGTGCTTGTTTCAAGCAGGCAGACACACAATTTCCCAGCGATTTCACGAAGGAAAAGCTGCTAGATAAATTAGTTAGGGTTGTGGTACAGCAAGATTAGGGAATCCTAGACAGCAGGGACTTTTATATTGCTGCATACTGTATCTTTGCATTGCCCAAAAGTTCTTCCTTGTTGTAGTTTTGGGTGGACAGCTTGTACACAAGACACTGTTAGGAAATCTCTCAAAAGAAAACACTGTGATATAATGGTTTCTTGCAGAAAATTTCATTCCGTGCCCAAAATGTCCTTTCTGCAGTTTTATGGGGACCGCAAGTGTACAAGACACTGTTAGGAAATATTCCATAAAAAGAAATTGTTGTGATATACTGCTTTCTTACAGAAAATCTCATTCCATGCCCAAAATTTCGTTGCTGCAGTTTTGGGGGGACAGTGGGTGTACAAGACACTGTTAGGAAATATTCTCTAAAAAGAAATTGTTGTGATATACTGCTTTCTTACAGAAAATCTCATTCCATGCCCAAAATTTCGTTGCTGCAGTTTTGGGTGGACAGTGGGTGTACAAGACACCATTCTTCCATAAGACCCTATTTCACAAATATTCCATAGAAAAAAATTCTGTTTCTAATCCTAGTTGCCAGTTGCAAAGTATAGACATTCAAGAACACTGTTGATTTGGAGTCAGGGGTCTTCCATAAGACCACATTTCACAGATATTCCATAGAATAAATTATTTTTCTAATCCTAGTTGGTTGTTGCAAAGTATAGGGATTCAAGAACACTGTTGATTTAGTGTCAGGGTTCTTCCATAAAACCATTTCACAGATATTCCATAGAAACAATTCTAGCTGGTCAGTCGGCAGAAATCCCGAGCGGTCAGCAATACCTCACAGTGCCTGTGGCTTCTAGCCTGCAGCTTGAGGATGTAGACTGTCAGGACAAGCAAGTTACCTGTGATGATGATGTTGATGATGACACTGCGGATCCAACGTGGTCTTTTCAGCAGCAGTTGCTTGGTAGCGCCTCATCAGTGGAGGAGGAGGATGTAGGAGTGTCAGTGTGGGTCTGGCCTCAGAAAGGGAGAGGGCGGTCGCACAAGTGCGCTGACATTACTCTGCCAGCCATGGTCAGTGGTGGCAGTGGGAACACCGCTACTAGGTTTTCACAGTCGAAGAGGTCCAGGACCTGTGAAGCCTTGGACTTTTTTCATCAAGCCTCAGATTTGCAGGCTGACGTCATATGCACATGCACCTAGAGCATGAATTGATGTGGAGGAGTCACTTGGGGACAAAAGGAAACACAGGTCCTGGGCTTCCAACCACTGTGACATCCTCTGTCTTCTCCTCCTCCGCCATTTCCTAGACCAAGCGGTCCTCTGCTGCCGATGTGCCGGAGCACCATCCCCAGTCCCAGACATTGTCGTCCGATTCTCACCGTCTACTCCTTTTTCTTCCACCAGTTTGACCTGCACGCCATACAGCAGCCAGTCTGGCAGCCAGCCTTCTGTGTGCCAGCCTTCTGTGCAGCAGAAGAAACACTTTCACCCCAACCATCCCAAAGCTTAAAGCCTGAATGTCATCATTGCCAAGCTTTTGGCCTTGGAAATGTTGCCTTTCTGCCTGGTGGACACAGATGGGTTCCGCCATGTCATGGCTCTGGCATGCCCCACAATACCAGATGCCAAGCAGCCATTTCTTTGCCAGAAAAGCTGTCCCTGCCCTGGCCAGACAAGTGGCTAAAAAAATCGCTAGCGCATTGGCTGCATCTGTGTCCACCAAAGTCCATCTCACTACAGACACATGGATAGAGATGGGTGAATCGATTCTAATGAAGTTGAATTCATTTAGAATTTCAGTTCAATTCGAATCTGCACGAAGGCGAAGCTTATGGTGATTCGTGGGAACGAATTGACTTTTTTTCTAAAATGGCCGCAAGCACATGGCGTGACATGGGGCAGAGAACTCTGGGAGGAAGAAAGGAATGCCCTCTATGACATGTGCAGAAATGAAGCCAATCAGTAAGCAGCGAACTTCTGTGACATCACAGACCTATAAATATTGATGCCATTTTGAATTCTGCCACTTGTAATTTGTCTCCTTTCAATAAGCATTTGGCTGTTGCAGCACTATATTGCACTCTGTGCAAAACCAATACATTTTTGATCTACTGGGGTGTAAGACCTTCACAAATGTGTGTCATATACACACCTGTTCCTGAACCAACGTTTTTTATTTTATTTTTTTTAGTTTGTGGGGTATTATCCCTAAAATCCAGGGTGTGTGTATTTCTGCTCCATACATGCCTGAATTCTATCTGGTTCACCCTGTAGGCTATTCTATTTCATACCAAGGGCTAATTTCTCCTATTTTTTGTGGTGGTATTTGAATCAAATACAGGGTGTGTGTACTTCTGCCCCATAAATGCCTGACATCTATCTGGTTCATTCTGTAGGGTATTTTATACCAAGGGTTAATTTCTCATCTTGTTTGTGGGGTAATTTAAGTCAAAAACAGGGTGTGTATTTCTGCCCCACTGTCACGGACGGCAACGCAGCCCATGGGGTGGGCTGTGAGCGCGTCCGTCCTGCTGCTGTCTCCCCGGTGCCGGGGGCGAGTGGCTCCACGGTCTGTGTGCCGGGCCATGGTTGCAATCGTCCCCCAGAGTCCAGTTACTTACCCGTCTGAGCTCCTTACTCTCTGTGTCCTAATGCCAGTCGGTGCGTGTGTCCCCGCTCCCTAGGGCGCGCATGCGCTGGTTTCTGCAGATTTAAAGGGCCAGCGCAACGGTAATTGGCTGTTGCCGGCCGCTGACCCTATTTAGAGGCTCCTCCTCCGGCAGCTCTCCGCCGGATCTTTAGTGCCCATGTAGCCTACTGTGAAAGCGTTCTCTGCCTCGTCTGGGAGGCTTCTGTCCTTCATCCACGAACCTCTGCTGCTTGCCCTGACCTTCCGCCTGACCCCGACTACGACTCTGCTTAACGATTTTGTACCAATCTTACCCTTGGCCGCCACCACAAGCAAGTCCCGCCAGTGGAATTGACCTGGTAGTTTCCCACCGCAACAAGAGCATCCCGCTTTGCGGCAAGCTCTGGTGAAAACCGGGTTCTACTTAGACTCCGCTCCCTGGCATGGGCTTTCACCATCGCTTGCTGTGGTCCAGCGGATCCACTACCTCTGTGCGTTACACCCATACACGGCTGAATCCCATCTCATTCATTCTGTAGGGTATTTTATTTTACACCAAGGATTAATTTCTCCTCTGGTTTTGTGGGGGAATTTCAGTCAAAAACAGGGTGTGTATTTCTGCCCCGTACATACCTGAAATCCATCTCGTTCATTCTGTAGGGTATTTTATACCCAAGGGTTAATTTATCCTCTTGTTTGTGGGGGAATTAGAGTCAAATATAAGGTGTGTGTTTATCATATACAGACATCTTCATTAAATAGAGTCTGTTGTATTGTAAATTTGTGATCAAACAGTATGTCAATCAGAGAGGTGGCAGGTTCTTCAGACACGAGTGGCAATGGCACAAATGTTCCTGGAGCAGACACAGATCACAGCACATTAAGGGGAAGTCACAGCAGGGGTGTCTCGGTGAGGCCAGAGCTACCGGTGTCATCTAGCGGCCGTGTGTTGATCACCATGCCAACGGTTCTTGATTGGTTGATTAGGTCATCCACTTCCTCCCAGATGACATCTGACAACCCCATCCAAGAGTCTGTGGGTTCGTCAGACACAACCCTTAGTTGGCATGGTCCGGGAGTAGGTCAGGGTCCCTCACCTGTCCTCAACCTGCCTCTGCCCCGTTCAGTTCCCTCAGAAAGAGAACTACTATGTGGTCTGGGCTCTGCGCCACTATACAGCGAGGACAAACTATTTGAGAACAGTCAGCAGCTACTTGGCAGTGAAGAGGTGGAGCAGACATCTGCTGCTTCTTGTAGTAGGCGGGCAAGTATTGATGTGGAGATTGGCATGGGAGGTTATGTTGTGAGAGGTCAGGCTCTGCATACTGAGACCGTTGAGGAGGACAGGAGTGACGGGCAAACAGTAATCGATGACGATGTAGCCGATCGCACTTGGGAGTCGGGCAAAGCAAGGGATTCATCAACATCATTGGAAGAAGAGGGCTTTAGTTTGCGTGTCAGGCACTGGCGCAGTCTGTAATTCAGTAGTGTGGCCGTGAATCAGCAGGGTGGCCACGGGGTAGACCACCTGCTTTGCTGGTCCAAGAAAGTAGCGGCACAGTGGCTCACTGAGGCAGCGGCAGTAGTAGTCTGTCAGTGCGGAGTGTTGGCAGTAAAATCACCTACTCGGTGGTGTGGCAGTTTTTTGCCAAGTCACCAGAGGAGCCGAAATATGTGTATATGTAGAATCTGTGGGCAACAAGTGAAGCGTGTCCAGGGAGCTAACGTTGGCACCTCGGCCCTGCGTCAACACATGCAGCGTCACTATCCAGTGGCCTGGGAGAAACGTGTCTCAGATGTTGTGGTACATCCTGCTGCAGCAACAGCAGCAGCACCCAGTGGCACACATGCCATTTCAGCCAGTCAAGGCTCCACCACCTCTGCCAAAAGGAACTGTTTCTCTTTCCCATCATCTAAAGGTCCAGATGCTCCTACTCCTCGCCACTCATGGTGCCAGCATCCATTCAGCGAGGCGATTGCCAAGAGACAGCAGTATGCGTCCAATCATCCTAAGGTGCAGAAGCTGACCGTGCTCCTGTCCAAGTTGTTGGTACTGCAGTCCCACTCTTTCCAAGTGGTGGACTCTGCACCATTCAGAGAACTGATGGCTTGTGCCAAGCCGAGGTGTCCGCGCTGCACCGAGGAGGGCTGGTCCATGCGCCCTGCATGGCACACGTGTTCAATCTGGTTGTGAAAAGGTTCCTGAAGTCTTCCACCCATCTGCAAGATATTCTAAAAATGGCCAGGAAACTGTGCATGCACTTCATCCATCGCTACAAAGCCAAGCACACCCTCCTTGAGTTGCAGCGGCAGAACGGCCCCCCCAACACACTCTGATATGCGATGTTTCAACCCGTTGGAATTGCAGCCTTCATATGTTGGACCGACTGTTTGAACAGAGAAAGGCCATTAATTATTTTTTGATGATCCAAGCGGACAGGAGTACTCTCCTGTGTAATTTTGATGTCAGCCAGTGGCAGCTCATGCTTGACACCTGCCATTTGATCAGGCCCTTTTAGGAGGCCACGGGACTACGGGATGAATAACGTCATTCCACAGCTTCATGTTCTGGAACAGATGCTGCAAATCTGTCTGGTCAGGGGACTGGAGATGTGGTGACTACATCTCACAGCCACATGAGTCCGGTGGGGGTTGAACTAGAGGAGGAGGAGGACAATGGAGCACAAGCAGTGTCTGGCTAAATGAGTGGTTTTTCTACTCAAGTGACAGGAGAGGGGGAGCAGGAGCAGCCGTATGAGGTAGAGGGAGATGAGGAAGATGAGGCAGATGACCCAGACACACCATGGCAGTATACAGTGGAGATGGAGACAGGTATTCCCTTAAAGTCATTTGCGCAGGTGGCCCGCTGCATGCTGATTTGCCGGGGCAGTGAGAGCCGAATAGTAACTATCCGGCAGAGGGATGACTTCTGACTCTCCACCTTCTTGGACCCTCGCTACCTGTCTAAAATGGGAGCATTTTTTTTTTCACCTGCTGAGAGGGAGGACAAACTCAATTACTATAGAGATATCCTATGTAGTCAGTTGGTTGCTGCCTATCTGCGCCATCGTCCATCCTCTCACAGGTCTGACCGAGGGTTCCTCAGCACTCACATACCACTGCCACGGCTGCTGTGGGGAGGTGGGAGCAGGACCAGCTCCATCAGCAGAAGCCTAAGTCTGGAGTCGTTGATGAGCAGCTTCCTTCACCTGCCTAGTGAGGAGGGTACTCACCAGCAGCAGCAGGAGGACCTGGAGTAGTCCTTGAATCAGCGGCTGGTGGCCTGCTTGGACAGCACTCTGCCACTCCACATGAAAGACCCGCTGGACTACTGGGCAGCCAAACTGGATTTGTGGCCGCAACTTGTAGAGTTTGCACTGGAGAAGCTCTCCTGTCCAGCCAGTAGTGTGACATCAGAGCGGGTGTTCAGTGCGGCGGGGGCGATAGTTACCCTAAGGAGAACTCGCTTGTCCAGAGAAATATGGAATGACTCACCTTTGTCAGGATGAATCAGGTGTGGATTGACCAGGATTTCCACACACTAATGCCTTATGCATCAGATTAGATCAGCCATGACGCCTCACCAAAACCTTGAGAAATGAGTCTGGATTCTTCTGGCTACCTGCCTCAGCTACTATTCTGATGCTGCCATCCGCCTGATGCCACACATTTGCTGCCAGCTGCTCCATCTACCACCCACCATCTTTACCAGGGACTGGTATCGCCCCCCGCCTCCCATCTCTTCTCTAGGCCATTATGTAGACTTCTGATGCTGCCGCCACCTGCGCAATCTGTCATTTACCACTCTGTGACCTACTCATGTTGCTGACACCTCCAGAATTTGTCATTGTACCACTCTCCGACCTCATGCTGCTGCTGCTGTTGCTGCCGCCACCTCCACACTGTCATTGTGCCAATCTGTGGACTACTGATGTTGCTGCCACCTGCAGACTCTGTCATTGTGGCACTCTGTGGCCTACAGATATTGCTGCCACCTCCTGAACCTGTCATGTGCCACTCTGTGGCCTACTGATGTTGCTGCCACCCCCTCAACCTCTCATTTGCCACTCTGTGGCCTACTGATGTTGCTTCCACCTCCATACTCTGCCATTGTGCCACTCTGTGGTCTACTGATGTTGCTGCCACCTCCACACTCTGTCAATGTGCCACTCTGTGGCCTACTGATGTTGCTGCCACCTTCTCAACCTGTCATTTGCCACTCTGTGGCCTACTGATGTTTTTGCCACCTCCTCACTCTGTATTTGTGCCACTCCGTGGCTTATTCATGCTGCTGCCACCTGATCACTGTTTCACTCAAACACTCTTTGGTTTCCTAATGCTGTTTCCACCCTCCACCACTTTATGATGTTGACACTATATTTGGTTTTTATCTGTCAGAAGGAATGAAAAGGACAAACAACCGATTGAAGCCGTAACGCCTGTATGACATGGTCCTTTGTTTGCATCAGGATTATCTGATGATTAGGTAGTCAAAAGCTAGAGTGGATACAGAACAAAGAAGACATGCAAATATCCCTTTTACTGGTCATCTCTGCTTTAGATCAACTCCTGTTTGTTTTTGGCTTTAGCAATACTGATGGATTATTGTCCGATTGAAAAGTGGACACTGATGGATCAAAGGAAGGGCAAAATGATCAGTGACGTCAACGCAAAATTACTGCCAACATCCTCTCCACTCTTTCAGGGGCTTTCTACATGTATCAGTGTTTAACAGAGCAGGTTCTGTCATAATCTGTGGAATCATCTGATGTTGGTAAAGGACTGCGCTCTTTCACACTATTGTAGGATCTTGGCTCGGTGGTTTCCAGCTGACGCAGACATTACCTTGTCAGGCTGCATTCCCACTTCAGTTATTTGGTCAGTTTTACCCCTGTAACTGCCCAGAGAAGTGAAGTGTGAAGCGATTCTATGAGTGCCATCTGTCATCTGCGTGTCACACTAAAACATAGCATTGTATTGAGACCAAACCACACTCCATATGCATATTCGAGCATGACACAATGTTCTACAACACCATACAGGTTCTCTGCAGCCAGGAAATAGCTGTTTTTAATGCGATTCGCCGCAAATTAAATCAGGTAGAAATTACTTTTTGCGGAAAATTCGGCGAATCTGGCGAAACAAATTTTTGAGAAATTCGCCCATCTCTAATTGTGACCCATCTTTCCATGCTTTCTTGTGGGGTCTAAATGCCTGTAATAAGAGCCTAAGTCATGGTGAGAACATCCACAAGAAGCCTTTATCAGCATGGGAATGAGGACTGGCTTCTGTATTTGGGCACTGGTTGCACTGTTTAGCTGGGCACTGGATGGCACAAATGTATTTTGGACTGCATTGTCTATTCTGATTCAATATAGTGTTCAGACTAGAACAACATTCATACTAGCATTCAATACATTCACATAAGCCTGGAAATGTTCTTAAGAAATTATCTAAGCTTTTTTGAACCAATACAGAAGCTTGTCGATATCAAAGATTGAATTATTTTTAAGCCACACAGCAGGACCCTCTGTTAACCCTACTCTGGATGGGGCCCTGGAGCCGATAGATGTCACTGCACCTCTGCTAACCCTACTGTGTATGGGGCCCCAGAGCGGACAGATGCCTCTGCACCTCCGCTAACCCTACCGTATATGGGGCCCTCGGAGCAGACAGATTTCACTGCACCTCTGTTAACACTACTGTGTATGGGGCCACGGAGCAGACGGATGTCACTTCATCTCTACTAACCCTATTGTGTATGAGGCCTTTGAGCAGATGGATGTCACCACACCTCTGTTAACCCTTCTCTATTTGGGGCCCCTGTGTAGTGTTTCTGCTCATCTGCTATCCTTACTGATTTTGTTTCCCTGGAGTAGACGGATGTCACTGCACCTCTGCTAACCCTATTGCGTATGTTTTCTCGGAGCAGTCGGATGTCACTGTATCAGAAATGGACTTATGCTGATTGGTAAAGGGTTGTCTTATTCAACTAGTCACTTTTTCTGCTTTATTGAATGGCTCAAGGTTGGCGTTTCAGGCGAAAGCAAACAGCCTTTTAAAAAATGCTTCCTTTTTACATAGATATTAGTATGCTGTTGATTTCTACTCTATTATACACTTAGAAGCACATTACACATTGTTTTATTCAGATTGTTTGATCCTAGAAAGAATTATTATAGAATATTTTGGACCTCTTTTAAGCAATTCTTAGTGTGTTTTTCAAAAAGGCATCTGAGACCTGCCTTGATCTTGTTCAATGAATCCACCATCACAACCTCCTGGGGCAGCGAGCTCCATACTGTCCCTGCTTTTACAGTAAAGAATCCTTGTCTATGACAATAATGAAAACTTCTTTCCTGTAGACATAGAAGATGCCCACACATCAGTATCAGACAATTGTCCCATATGTAATTGCTATGTTTCATGGACAAAGCTTTTGCCAGATGGATAAGATGAAAGAGCACTACCTCCCATAGAAGACATTTTCTAATAATAATGACCACGTTTGACATCTCGTCGTCTAGTAGAATATTTGCTCAATATTTTCTTAAAAGCTTCTTTGACATCATTATTCCTCAGGCTGTAGATCAAAGGATTTAACAAAGGAGTAAGAACCCCATAGCATGGAGAAATATATTTCAGGTTAGAGGAAAATCTTGCTTGCCCCAAGTACATGGTCATGCTTGTCCCATAAAACATAATCACCACAGTGAGGTGGGAAGCGCAGGTGGAGAAAGCTTTAGATCTACCTTGAGCTGAATTGATGTCTAATAGTGAGACAACAATGCAAATATAAGTCCCCACAATGAATATGAGGGGTGATATTAGAAAAAAGAAACTCTGAGTGAACATGAAGAACTTGGGGATGTGAGATCCCCACACGCCAGCTCAAGAACTGCTAGAATCTCACAGGCAAAATGGTTCAGTTGGTTTCCTTTACAGAATATAAGAGGTTTTATCATGGTTGGAATATGAGCTATAGTTAAGGTTCCTCCCCACATAATAACAGTGACGAATCTACAGACCCTCCAGCTCATAATGGTGGTATAATGTAAGTGGAAGCAGATAGCTATATACCGGTCATAAGCCATTACTGCCAGAAACAAACACTCAGCTTCACCTAGAAAAAGACCAACGTTCATTTGGGTCAAACATCCAGTTATAGAAATTATTCTTGCTTTAGAAAAAATATCAAACAGAACCTTTGGTATATTGCAGGACGTGAAGCACAAATCAATTACTGACAAATTACAAAGGAAGTAATACATAGAAGTGTGTAACCTAGGGCTGACGATGATGATAAAGATCAGAAAACTGTTTCCCAGGATGATCAACACATACATCAACAAAAAGGCAAGGAAGAGTAAAATAGATGTCTGCAAGTCTCGCGAAAACCCAGTCAGGATCAACTCCTTCACCAAGGTCTGGTTTCCATTATCCATGTTACATACAGAGAATTTTTAGTTTCATAATTCCAACCTTAAAAGCGTTATCAAATTTTTGTATTGTTAAAAGATTTCAGGATTGTTGTACATTTTTGGGTCTAGAGGTCTCCAAAATAAAAAAAAGAAAACCAAGAGCTAAGAGCAGATCCTGTAAAAATTATATTGTATCAATTTGAAGTATTGGATGAACATTGTGCTGTAGGTATCACAAATCTGCATTTAAAAAAACTTTGCTATAGTTCCACATAAAGAGATCATAGATAAATTATTGACGATTGGACTTGGTGTATGTCAGAGTGTTGCAGTCAAAGGTCTGTATTTACGACCAGAGTTAATGTTTCGTGTTACTATTTATAAAACCAAACCTGAATAGGATAAAATCATATTATGTGCATCAAGCTTCAGTTGAATTATTATGTCATCAATAATATTTTGAAATTTGTTGGTTAGAGAAAGAATTTTGGACAACATGTATGAACGGGGTTGCGTCATTTTTTGTGGGGGTATCTTGCACCAAAAAACTGTTGTAGCCCTGTTCTATAAATGTATGAACAGTCATAACAAAAAACTTTGCCAGGACTAGCACTTTTGAATGAGCCAAAGATATGCTTTGCTAAGCTGTGCAAGGCATACCACACAACAGATTCATGAACCCACATGACAGGTTCATATATACTGTTGCATTATCAATTTAGAACTAGTGTTTCATACATGTCTTCCTTTCTTTTTAAACTGTAACATTAAAATGAATGAAATGAATTGGTCAATAATTTGGACAAATTCAGATCTATATGGCCACCATGGATCTGCTGAATAAATGAAAGTCGGGTTTTGTAACTTATATTTTATACCAAGTTTTGAGACAAAATCGTAGTTTATTCCCCATCAATGTACGGATACTTAATTAGTCAGGTATTATTATTTTTTCCCATTCTCAAACTAGAGTTTGCACAAAATATTTTCTGTAATTTAATTATCTTAACATAGAAATATGAAACTTAGCTAATAATGATAAAATCTCTATTTGAATTGTATTAAGCCCAATAATCTTAACACAAAATAGATGGTTCTTCATCAGTTGCCCCAATAGTAACAAGTGTTAGAAAAAATTAAGTAATAAATATATTGTTAAGGTGGAGCGATGTACAGTGTATGGAAACTGTATGGTAGGACTGCATGGTGCCACTGGATTTAGAAAGGTATTGCTAATTCTTCTAGCACATCTAGATGTCTTTAACAACTTATCTGATAGGACAGTTAAAAAGTCTTTTTTATTAATGTAACAAATCAGAGGCATTTGTAGGTATGTTATCAATCTAAAGACTATTACATAATATGGAGCCATGACCTGGCCATTTGTATATGATCAAGATGCAAGGGTAACATATCCCAATCATAGGTTAAACCAGACACAGTGATAGTGCCTCCATGGGATTAAAGTTAGTCTGAAATTTAAACTTCTAACAGCTGGTATTTGATATGTTGTTATTGATAACAGTAGTTAAAAGCAGCGACAGTCGCCCATCAGTATAATGTAACTTATATCTTGTATACATTTTTGTAATGTAACATATAACTATGCTATTGTATATTTCCAAATAAAGTTCAGTCTGTATTTTTTGTGGTTTTGGTCTGAATTCCATTTTTTCATCTTTTAATGTGAAGTATATTGTTGAGAATTGAAACAAAATAATTTGAAGGTTTAAACAAAACTTTACTGGTTACTTTATTGTCTCTTCATGCTCCAACTTCCTGCTGAGTTTGTGTTTACTGACAGGAGATGGACTGAACAATCAGAATTTAATTGTCAGGAATGTAGGCAAGAAGATCAAGAGCCTGATTTAAAAGCAGCTTCCAACAATATGGCTACACTGCCATCACTTACTGTAACTGTATTCTAATCGTTGATGAAGATGTAAGTACTCAGATTGGTCCAGTTTCATGAATAATAGTGAATGGTGAGGGTTAGATTATTGTCATTGTTGGAGGTGAGAGAACCTTGTATTGGGAGGGATATGGATAAGATTTTGCACAGTGTTCTGCTAATCAGAAACAATAAATAAAAATGTTAAGGTGGGAAAATAAATATTTGATAATTCTTAGGATCCCAGCTGGTTATGGGGACATGAACATATGTTTAATAAAACAAAAAGTCCTAACAGAGGAGAACAAGAGTCTTCATACAGTTATAGGCTCCAGACATACAGCCACACGGTGAATGGTGTCATCCATGATTCCTTTCTTGCTAATTTAATCTTTTGAGCCTTTTTATCAGGAAAAAGAAGAAGCTCCTGAGATTAATCTGTGTAAAGGGTTTTATCCAATTTATAGAACCTTAGTGCCACGTTATTATGTATTTCCCAAATGAAAATAAAGATAAAATCTCCAGGAGACGAGACAACAGATCAGCAGTAACCTCTCTCAATGGGCCACATGTATGAAAACTGTCTAGGTCTAAAACTCACTTTGTTGCCCGTAAGAAACAATAAGAGCGCCCCTCTCATGTCAGATAGTGCTTTGAAAAAATGAAAGGGGCGCTCTGATTGGTTGCTTTGGGCCGCAAAGTGAATTTTAAACCTAGACAGTTTTCATACATGTGGCCTTACGTGTCAGTTGGACTTTCTTTATTGATTTCAATACATTTTAACACATAATTTCTTTTAGTAGAGAAATAAATGAACCTGAACACAAGTCAAAATGACCTGGTCTCACAATGGATGAAAGCTAAAAATATATTTTAAAATAAAGATTTTATAGACAAAGTAATGGGTAAGAGTGAGATAAGAAATAATAAGAGGCCATAGGGTGTATGAAGACCTCATCTCACTGGGATATAGACAGTGAAGCCTTATTAACCTCTATTAAGCCGTTAAGGTTTTTTTTCTTTGGTGGTATAGGTGGGATTCTCCGCCATGGGCCTTTGGTGCACACTGGCATAAAGCACATTAAACATATAATTAATTTACGTGAAGCATTGTATCTACCTCCAACAGGTACTTGGTGTTCATCAGACCCTTTGTTCTGATCAATAGACCTTCATGCATCCACTTTAAATCATACAAAACATTTTATCCAGGTGGCCAGAGTTTTTGGTTACATAGAAGTATATCATGGCACTTAAAGAGAATTAATATGTAGTATACATATAAACCAGTAGGTCCAGTCTTATATTGGCAATTGACTATTAACACAAGCTATAATGATTATTTTCTTTATTATTCCTATATACAGACATACAGTATACCCTATGTTCCTCCAGGATTGTGAAGATTTGCTTTTAAAACAGGGTAGGGTCCAATCAGTGTTATCTATACAGGTATCTATTCAAATTATATTGTAATCATAAACTACATTTTATCCCATTCCCAACCCTGGACGTACCCATATGTCCTAGCGGGAAGTGACTTTCAACAAATGGACATATGTGTACATCCTGGAAATCTCAAGTGGGCCCGAACAATGCAACATGGGACCAGCTGTATATTACAGCAGGCCGCATGCTACATCGCCCATGGCTGGAGAAATCTCTGCGGTTGATCAACTCCTTAGCTGCCATGATCAATCGCTATTTTGGCAAGTAAGGAAAAGGCAGTGAGAGGGGGCTACTTCTGTCACTATTAGGCTCCGATTGCTTTCCTGAAAGCCTGGAAGCTTAACAAAGGCTTCAGTGCTGTCTGTGACATCACTAAGCCCACCTGTGGGCTGAGCATAGTGATTGACAGTTGTCAAGGAGAGCAGAATACAGCCGTTTCATTGCAGTCATTTGGTAAGATCCTAAAAGTTCTATTTTTGCTGATTAAAATACACTTTGCACCCCATCTTGAAAGAAAAAAAAAACAGAAATGTAGATATTTTTGCAAATTTATTAAACAAGAAAAACTGGTCTTAAGTATTCAGACCCTGTGCTCAGTACTGATTAGAAGCACCATTTTCAGCTATTACAGCCATGAGTCTTCTTGGGAATGATTCAACAAGTTTTTCACCCCTGGATTTGGGGATCCTCTGCCATTCTTCCTTGCAGATCCTCTCCAGGTCCCTCAAGTTGGATGGTGATTGTTGGTGGACAGTCATTTTCAAGTCTCTCCAGAGATGCTCAATTGGGTTTAGGTCAGGGTTCTGGCTGGACCAAGCAAGAATGGGCACAGAGTTGTTATGAAGCCACTGCTTTGTTATTTTAGCTGTGTGCTTAGGGTCATTGTCTTGTTGGAAGCAGAACCTCTTCGGCCTAGTCTGAGGTCCAGAGCGTCCGGAAGAGGTTTTCATCCAGGATATCTCTGTACTTAACCACATTCATCTTTCCTTCAATTGCAACCTTTCCCTGCAGCTAAAAAACACCCCCATAGCATGATGCTTCCACCGACATTTTTCACTGTTGGCATTGTATTGGGCAAGTGATGAGCAGTGCCTAGTTTTCTCCACACATGCCACTTATAATTAACACCATAAAGTTCAATCCTCCTCTCATCAGACAAAAGAATCTTATTTGTCATAATCTGGGAGTCCTTCATGTGTTTTTTTGCAGAATGTTTTTGCAGTGAACTTGTCCAGATCTGTGACTTGCCAAAATTATGTGTCTGAGCTCCTTAATCAGTTCTGTAAGCTGTGAGGTCTTATATAGACAGGGGTGTGCCTTTTCTTTTCAAGTCCAATCAGTTTAATTAAACACAGCTGGACTCCAATGAAGGAGTAGAACCATCTCAGGGAGGATCAGAAGGAAATGGACAGCATGTGAGTTAAATATGAGTGTCACAGCAAAGGGTCTGATACTTATGACCATGTGATATTTCAGTTTTACTTGTTTAATAAATTATCAATTGCAAAAAAAATATTAATTCAATAAATTCATTTTTATTTCTTTATTTTCATTAGCCAATGATCAATAGTATGGGTGTAACCAAAATAAAGAAATAAAAATGAATTTATTGAATTATTTTTTTTTTTTCGTTACCCCCATATTATTGATTACTTTAAATACAGATCGGCACAACTTTGTGAGTCTTATCATTTTATTTCGGACATTTACAGTTTTATTATAGATTGCATTAGAAAACCCATAAGAGCGTCGCTCGCTCTCCCATTGGTCCAAATAACCGCGCCTCTTTTAACTTAGCCAATCACAAACAGAGCTCGCTCTGCATTTCTTTTCCCCATAGAACTCTATGAGATGGTAGCTCAGCCGCTGATTGGCTAAGCTGGACAAGCTCCTCTTCTCCCCAACCAATCACAGTACTAGAATATTTCCCATAGACAGTAATAACTTTTAGGGCGCCCTTCTATTGCGCCCTTCTTTCTCCATTCAAAATAGACGCACTACATCTGATTGGTGGATTCATATCTGCCGCCTGGGCTCAACCAATCAGCTCTTTTCTGCCTTTTTACTGTATTTTGAACTGTCCGCCTTTTCATTTGATTGGTTCATACTTCTCCATAGGTTAGAATGGGTCCCTGTAGCTCCTATTCTAATTGGCTGTTTTTTGTCGACCAATGAGAAGAGCTTAAAGAATTCTAATTACTGTATTTCCCGGCAATTCTCTATATTGCAATTCCCGATGTTGCGCCGGTGTCGGCGACAAACACGTTGTTCGGGATTTTATTAATGTTAATTAATTAATTAATTAATGTTTATAGAAGGTTTCAGATCTTTTACAGATAATATTTTACACCTAATAAAAACGATTTATATACTAATACTCCATTGCGCACGGCGCTGAGAGCCAAGATTGCATTGCCCCAATCTGTCCATAGACTACAATGGGAGAAGGTAGGTCGCGCGCTGATTGGCCGAGATAGCAAAGCCCCCACTAGCTCAACCAATCAGCTCTTTTCTGCATTTTTACTGTATTTTGAACTGTCCCGCCTTTGATTTTGATTTTTCAATAGTTCTCCATAGGTTTTAATGGGTCCCTGTCGCTACTATTCTGAGTGGCCAGGTTTGACAAGCCCCCTTGCTCAACCAATCAGCTCTTTTCTGCATTTTTACTGTATTTTGAACTTTCTCGCCTTTGATTTTGATTGGTCAATAGTTCTCCATAGGTTTTAATGGGTCCCTGTCGCTTCTATTCTGATTGGCTGGTTTATGCTGACCAATGAGAAGCTCTTACAGAATTTGAATTACTGTATTTCCCGGCAATTTCCAAGATCCTAATTCCTGATATTGCGCCGTTCTAGATTTTTGGAAAGTGATTTTTTACTTTTATTTATTTTTTTTTTTTTTAAGGTTTGAGCTCTTTTTCTGATAATGTTTTACACCTAATAAAGGCGAATCTTTTGCATTCATACCCCATGCCGCACGGAGCTGAGAACCAAGATTTCTTTTGCGATCTCCTATGTTTCCTCTCATGTTCCATTCTCGCATCACTTCGCCTCCGCTGGATCATTTAGACCAGAATCAACTAGGTCTGCCTGTTGGAGCTGGCGAGCGCTGCATTGCGCCTCACTTTGCCGAGCCGCGATCGAACATGCCTCGGAGTTTTCGAGCGCACCGAAAGGGGCGAACGCTGCGCCTAACATCGCATCCCTGCGTCCGACAGCGGATTCGGGGCGGTGAGGCGCAGAATACGCCAGAAAACAGGCGTAAATCCCATTCATACATTTCGCCCCTTGTGTTCATTTGACTGCTTTTACCACTATTGTATGTGTATTGTATTTTTAATCGTATAAATAAATACTTTGCTATTTTTACTGGTGCAAAGTCTTTCATGTCTACTGCGGCTGCAAGGTCCAGCACAGTGGCAGTGAGCTTTTCGCTATTTGTCTTGATTACTTCAGATCTATACATAAATGAATGATGAGAACAATGTAGAATGAAGTAATCAACATCTCATAAACTAGAGCTGCTAGAACAAAATGGATGGTATTTTTGGGCTCAGCAGAAATTAAATAAATTACACACTGTAAACCTGAAATGAATCTCAATATACACTCTACCCCATGAAATGTATAAGACTATAGTCTGTACGCACAGAAATTAATTATATTGAACACTGTACCCATTAATTAATTATATGTTCCATACTTTCTTAAATTATGTTACACAGTGTACCCATATAAATTAATTCTATCACACACTATTGCACCTGAACTTAATTTTAATGCTCATTGAATCTCCCTAAATAAATGATATGGTATGCTGTTCCCTCCATAATTATTTATAGTACACACCATAGTAAGGAACATTGGTGGTCTACGGCATTAAGAGGGTTAATGTCAGTATCCCCAGTGCAAAGCATTTTAGCAGTTAATGCTGCACCTGGTAAGAAGGAGGTTAATGTGTGCTCCTGTAGATTGTAAAGCTTCATGGGCAGAGTCCTCTCTTTCTTTATTTTATTTGTTTGTCATTTAGGGAGAAATGTTTGATTGGGTTCTTCACCCTTTCCTGGCGTAAAATGCACCTAAGTGACCAGTCTACGATGTCTAATGCGCCTAATAAATGTGTTAGGTGCATTGTTCGTAGGACTCAACACTTTCCAATGCCCCTAATATGAGGGAGCGTTTTGAGGGTGTTCAGAGGGCGTTGCACCAGACTCATAATATTTGACACATATATGAATGTTACATGGTTACATAGTTAGTACGGTTGAAAGAAGACACGTGTCCATCAAGTTCAACCAAGAGTGGGGAAAATGTGAGTGATGGGAGAGAGACAAGGACATTAGGCCCAGCCTAACCACTGGTGAATGCCCTGAAACCCACAAGGCATGAACCAATCTGCTCCAGTGGAGACCGTATCTCTCACCCCAGAGCCTCCACAAGCCAGATCCAGAATTTTACATGGCTACATACGCTTTAATATTCTTTAGTTCCAGGTAGGTATCTAAGCCTTTCTTGAAACTCTCTACAGTTCCTGCCGTGCCGCTCCTCGGGGCAGGCTATTCCACAGATTTCACATTCGGACGAAAACTAGGGGCGATTACTGCTTGGGGAACAGGGGCAGACCATTTCAATGGGTCTCCTGACCTGGGGACTAAGTAGACAATTTTTCCAAAGGGCAAAACATTCCTTATTTCCTTAATTTCCCACCATGAAATAATAAAAATAAATTAATGAAATTAAAAACTTTTTTAAAAATTAAAATTTAATTTAAATCAAATAAACATGTTATCAAAATAACAAAAAAAAAAAAAAAAATTAAACCCAAAAAATCCCAAAAACCAAAAAAAAATTTTTACACATTTAAAAAAAATTTACTTTCCCTCCCCCTCCCCTTTTACAATAAGCAAAAACCCCTAACCCCCTACTTTCACCAACCAATTCGGGCCAAAGCACACAAAATTTTTAAAACTTTTCAAAACCACCACAACATTTAAACTTTTGGTGCAAACAAATCCCACCCCTTTTGGGGGGTTAAATTTTTAAACCCCCCCACCATTAAAACCCAAAAACCACCAAACCTTTTGGCGCAAACCCCTTTGAAAAAAGTTAAAAAATAATTTTAAAAAGAAAAAAACCCCTTTATTTTTAAAAAAGGGTTTTCCTGGATTTTCAAAAAATTTTTCTTTTAATTAAATTAAAAATTATGAATAAATGGTTAAAAGTTTCGGGTTCTTTTAAAATTTAAATTTTTGTATGGAAAGGAAAAACATTTTTTGGGGAAAATTTTTTATTCCCTTTTTAAAACCTGGGTTTCTTTTGGCTTTTTGGCTCACCACCCCTCTAAAACCATTCTCCTTGTTTGCCAAAAAAAGGGAAAAACCGCATAGGGTAACAACCTTTCTTTGTATATCATGTCCCCCTTATTTACTGCTGAATTTTGTTTGCTTAGCTTGATCGGAATTAACGTTTTTTAAACAAAAATAAACCCAGGAAATTTTTTCAAAAAAACTTCACTCCACCAAATTCCCCTTTTAAAAAACCCGAAACTTTCCAATTATTAACAAAAATTTACAACATCCAAACCCCAAAACCCCCCACTAAAACAAAAAAAATTTTTTTTTTTTCTTTTTTTTGGGGTGGATTTTGCGGTCAGATTTTGACTTCGGCTGGACCATATAACACTGAAGAATACATTTTCCAAAAATCCAGCAAAAGAGTTTACATGTACCAAGTTTTTTTTAAAAGCCGTTGGCTTTAAATTCTGATTTCAGAAAATCCAAGTCAAGTAAACTACTGCTTGGATTTTCTATTGAGGGCTATAGGGATGATTGAAAGTTAATTGGTTTTCCCGGGGGCAAAATCCGAATCCATGTGAAAACCCAAATGAAAACATGCCCATAGACAAACCCTAGACAAAATTTTGACTAAAAAGGGGGGGGAATTTCCTCGAAAATTCGATTCTCACTTCGCCGAATTTTCCGACAAAAACGTTTTGTTCCGAATTTCTTTTGCACGAACGGTTAAAAAGCACTATTTTCCAGGCTCACAATCCTGCAGGGGGGCTGAAAACGTTTTCCATGCTTAAATAGCAGAGGGAGCTTGGTTTGGTCTTCATACAATGTTGTGTTTTAGTAAACCCCAGATGACTGCCGCCGCTCTTTTGAATCGCTTCACTATAAAATTCCCTGGCACTTTAAAAGGGGAATACTGACCAAAAAACTCAAGCGGGAATGTCCTGATAAAGTCATGCCAGCAAAGCTTGAAAAAAACAAACTGAGAGCCAGGTGGCAAAAATTATGCAGAGAGTGGAGGTGACGGTGGGAGCCACAGGAGCATGAGGTCAGGCAGGGCACAAGACATTCGGGGTGGCAAAACCGAGGGAACCACAGAGTGGGACAATGACTGGGGAGGAGGTCACGGCGGCAGCAGCATGAGGGCAGGCAGTGCACAATGACACAGTGTGGGGGACATGGCAGCAGCCACACGCAGCATGATCAGAAATTGGGCCCAATACACAGTTGGATGACGGGTAAAAGCAACAGCACAGCAGCATGAGGGCATAGAGTGGCACAATGACAGAGTGTTTGAGTGGGTGGGAATACCCCGCCCCCTGGTAAAGATGGTGGTAGGCAATGGAGAAACTGCACAGATGTGTGGCATCAGGGGGGGGCGGGAAACAGAATAGTGGGGGAGCTATTTGAACCCAGACGACGCCAAAGGGGAATGGTTGGGAAAACCTGGGCTATCCACGCCCGATTCATCTTGACAAAGGTCCCCGTCCTTTTCCCCATTCCCTGACAAGCGGGTTTTTTCCTTTTGGGGAACATGGCCCCCCCGCACGAAAACCCCCTTGATTCCCCACACGGCCGGGCAGGGAAAACTTCTCCACTGCAAACTGGAATTTTTCGGCCCCCACATCCAGTTTGGCTGCCCAATAGTCCACGGTTTCTTCTAACTGAGGTGGCAGAGTGCTGTCCAAGTAGGCCACAACCTGTTGGTTCAGGGATTTGCTCCAGTCCTGCTGTTTGCTGGCGCCCTCCCCTCTCCTCACTAGGCGGGTGAAGGAAGCTGCTCATCATGGACTTCCCATGACTTAGGTTACTACTGATGGAGTTTGGTACTTGCCCTCCACCTCCCCCCCCCCCCACCTTCCCCCAGCAAGCCGCCGGCAGTAAGTATCGTGGAGCGCTGAGGAACCCCCCGGTCAGACCTGTCAGAGGAGGGACGATGCCGCACATGGCAGCAGCCAACTGATTACGGAGGATTTCCATATATTATTTGAGTTTGTCTTCACTCTAAATAGCTGGGAAAAAGTCTCCCATTTTGGACCGGTTAGCGAGGTCCAATGGGTGGAAGAGCCAGAAGTCATCCCTCCTGCCGATGCTGACTATTCGGCTGTCACTAGCCAGGCAAATTAAGCATGCTGCGGGCCATCTGCACAAGTGACTCCGAGGGGCTCCCTGCCCCCATTTTCACTGTAAGTACGGGCCACAGTGTTTGCGGGTCATCTGCCTCTTTCTTCCTCACTCCATCCACCCTCCTCCAGCTGCTTCTGCTCCTCCTCTCTTGTCACCTGGAAAGAAAATCCACTCATTTCACCAGACAATGCTTCTGCTCCAATGTCCTCCTCCTCCTCCTCCATTTTCAGAAAACCCAACCGGACTCATGGGGCCACGGAGATGTAGTCGCCACGTCTCCAGTCCCCTGCCCAGACAGATTTTTAAAGCATCTGTTCCAGGACATGAAGCATGGAATGATGTTATTCATCCCGTAGTCCCTGGCGACTGACAAATAACGTCGCCTCCTCGAATGGCCTCAACAAATGGCAGGTGTCACGAAATGAGCTGCCATTTAGCTGAAAATTCAAAGTTATACAGGGGAGTACTTCTGTCCGCCTGGTCATCAAAAAATCATTAATGGGCCTTTCTCTGTTCATACAGTCGGTCCAACATTGCAGGCGGGAATTCCAGGGGGTGGAAACATCGATATCAAGTTTTTTGGGGAGGCCGTTCGGGGGGCCGCGGGGCAATCGAGGGAGGGGTTCCTGGCTTTTACAAAATGGAAAAAAGTGCATGCACGTTTCC
>JAODAL010056073.1:0-23526 GCA_025379985.1 Phyllomedusa bahiana | reverse complement strand
ATCCAAAACACGATGTAAAATTCAAAGTCAGCCCCATGATTTTTAAGCCGTCTTGGTTCATAGTGTGCCCTGCATTACAAGCATTAGTGAGGTGGTAAATAAGGATTGCCAAAGGTCAACCATTAGACTTCTGCCACAATGTCTGCTGCTACTGCTGCTAAAGCTACTTGCCACTCTACTGTCATGTTGCTGACGTTGTTCCACCGTGACATTAGAATAACGTGAAACAGGCGCAACAGATGTCTCCAGTTGATCAATGAGCACGGTCTCAAATTTGGGTCGGTGGAATCAAAGTACTGAGTTCCATACACAACCCAGTGCTGACGTTGTACACAACCCTACCCCCCTTCTATGCTCTGAGATGATTGGCTGGCCACCAAAATTACAGGAAACGCAGAAAATGGCGCAATAGTGAACGTGATAATTGTTATCGTTAAAATATTCACATAAACTATTGCATCATCGCGAAACACAGATATATGTAAGAACCGTGCCGATTTCAACTTTTGGCGATATTATCGCTCATCCCTACTTAAAAGTATTCTCTGTACCCAACTCACTTAAAATTAAGTTGACTCACTGCCACTAGCAGCTTGTTCTAAAACTTTTAGCCATGCCATTGCTGTGACATGCTAACATTGTTTCCCTAAAGCCTCCATTTCCACCTTTTCACATGCCATTTTCGCTTTCATTTTCGCCTTCTCCCATGGTGTTTTGGCTTCCCTTTCCATCTTCTCACGTGCTGCTTTAGCTTCCATTTCCATCTTCTCATGTGCCGCTTTGGCTTCTATGTATGTCTCCTTTGTGCAAAGGCGTCTTGTATTTTGGTAGCTTCTGCCTCTGCACGTGCATCGATAAGTTGCTGGCTGAGTTTGTAGTATTGTGACCAACGTGACTTAGATAACTTAGAGTCTGGCTACAGCAAATCAAGAGGGACAAATCTAGTAACAGGCAAACAATTACATAACAATAATAAGGCAGTATATGTCGTGGGACATGACACTATCACCGCTATATGCAGGGGTGTAACTTTGGTTCAAAAAGTGGGGGGGGGACCAATTGTCCCTCTCTTCCTCTATCTTCCTATCCCTCCCTCCCTCCTTCACTCGCCTTCCCTATCACTCACCCTCCCTTCCCATCTCTCCCCTCCTCTCACTGCAGTGAAGCAGCCTCCTCTAACCCAGCTAGGAGGTCTGAGGGAGTGCTGTGAGATCCCCCAGCAGGTTCAGGCGGAGTCCTTATGGCAAACTTTTTTGGTGCAATCTGTAAGGTTATGAGTGACTCTCTAATTATTGAAGTTTAGAGCCGGACTGGGACTAAAAAGTAGCCCTGGCAATGAAAGTGAACCAGCCCACCTATAATATTTCACCCTCTAGATGGAAATAAAAAATGTGGTGCAATGCAGCAAATTTCACTTAACCCCTCCCATCCCCCATCACTACTCCATTAAATTTGTTATACACACAACAGAATGAGGAAAATAAAGAACCCAGTCTCACTGTAAACCCCCTAGGAATCACTTATGTGACATACTGTACCCCAAAATTTATTTTATTGCATACCATACACCAGAAATGACATCACTCACTGCACCCCAGAAAATAATTATATTACACATGGTAGCCACAGTAATTACATTACTAACTGCACTTTAGCTATGAATTGCACATTGTACTCAAGAAATAATATAATTCACTGTACACCAAAAATGTATTATGTTACACACTGAACCCTAGAAATTAATTACATTACTTACTGTACTCCAGAGATTACATCACACCATACCCCAGAGATTAAATCACACACAGTACCCCAGAGACTACATATTTCTGCCTCCTATCCTTTAGTGCTGTTAGTGCGGAAAATGCCTCAAAGAATTCTGTGTAGGTGCTGATAGTACGCGCCGAAAATACTCGAGTAAAATTAGTGTCATCTAAACAACGACAGTGATTTAACATATAATATAATGTAAATCAGTTTCCTGTCGGATTGGACACCAGTTCTGAGGCAGATCCAGTACTGAATCCACCCCAGAATAAGCATTCATATCTTCTGCATGAATGTACCTTTAAGGCGTGTTCACCCAGCGTATAGCGAGCATACTGTGCGCTCTGCTATATGCCTGGTGTTTTAGAAGTATGCGCTGGCCAGTCCACACTTCTAAAATGTTGCGGGGTCGGCCCCATTCACTTTCATTATCCCCGTTATGTAAGTGCAGGGAAGAAGTGACATGGCTAGACACATGGCTGCACAGTATATACACATCTCACATATACAGTACATAACCTACTTACATAAACACACAGTGCCTAGCACCCTTGTCCCCTTGTCCCCGTGTCTTCTGTAGTCTGGGGCAGTTGGCATTCGGCAAGAGCTTCTCTTTGTCTCTGATGAGGGCTGAGCATAGGCGAAGTGGTATACAATTGGAGGGAAAGATACAGCCCCAGATACAGAGTGTGCTGGACTGTGAGCAGTGTTCTGATTGGTGAAGCAGCCCCTGCTGACGCCTGCTCTACCAATCAGCACTGCTCTCACTCTGCACTGACACTTGAGGCTGCTGCCTACTCTGTCCCCCCAAGTTTGAAACAGAAATATCGGGGGCAAAGGGTTAACTTCTTCCCCTCTGTGTTCTGCTCCCCCTACTTACCATTTTCTCCTGCTTTCATATGGAATTTATTTTTTATTGAAGTGGCTAAAAAGTGGGGGGCACCATCCCCCACCCAGAAAAGTGGGGGGGACCAGTCCCCTCCGTACCCCCTAAGGTTACACCTATGGCTATATGTCACATAATTTGAAGATTTTATACTGCAGTGCAGTGTTTTTCTAATAAAAAGGCCAAATCTTGCTCTTCTCATTTAAGCCAAAAAGCTATGTTTTGGTCATATCTGTCCATGTTACGTGCCCACCACTCTGAGCATGACGACTCTGTAAAATTTAAAGGGCAAGCTCACCGGTGATTTGTTAATCACTAGGCACTGACCTTACAGTATTTAGTTCTGTGTCTTTCTTCCAGTTCTTGGTGTATTTATCATGCTCCTTAACATAGAGATAGCGTTACTGAAGTATTCCTGTTCTGCCATGTACCTGACCTTTGCCTAGGTCCTTTGACCTCTTTTGTCTGCTGCCTGCCCTGACCATTCTGCCTTTCTCTGACCATGAATTGCCTGATGATTCTGTACAACACTCCACCTCGGCCACCACCACAAGCAAGTTATGTCAGGGGTAGCGACCTGGGGGTCTCTTGCCTCAGCAAGCCCAACCCGCCTTGCAGCAAGCTCTAGTTAAAACCAGGGGCCCATTAGACTTCACTCCCTGCACAACTTACACCAACGCTTGCAGCAGTCGAGTGTATCCACTTCCTACAGTCCATTACAGTTAGATCTGGTCATTGATCCATCTATGGGCCCCTGCTGAATATTCAGGATATCACGACGGTTGTTGCTCAGCAGTCACAAAAAATCACCTAGCAGGCACAACAAGTTAACCAGTTGACCACCATGATGCATCAACTCCTTGCTGTTCAGCAACCACCTTCACAACCAGCTGCAACTACCTGACCTGCGATTCCTGTGGCATCTGTCAGTCCCAAGTTGTATCTCTCCTTAACTACCAAGTTTGATGGAAACCCTAAGACCTTTAGGGGTATCAAGTGCACCATGTAAGTGGACCTCATGGCTAACCAGTTTCCCACAGAATGCTCCAAGGTGGTATTCGTAGTCAGTCTCCTCACCGGGGAAGCTCTGACATGGGCTATGGGATAGTAAGAATCTAGTGACTGCTAACTTCTGCGCATTTCTGGATGAATTCCACAGCTTTTTTGAGGAACCAGCCCTTGTGTCTTCTGCAGTGACTGCTCTGCTAGACCTTTGCCAAGGGGATTCCTATACAGTTTCATACTCTTGCCTCAGAACTGTCATGGAATAAAGAGGCCCTAGTCGCTATGTTCTGGAAGGGCTTCACGAGCAGAATAAAAGACGAGCTGGCTGGTCGAGACCTCCCATCATCTCCGAGTGACTTCATCTGTCTTGCCACCCACATTGACATTCGCTTTGCCGAAATAGAGAAGGAGCTCCTCCAAGAATGTGCACCGGCCTGGCCACTCCACCTTCCCTCTCTTGCTCTGGTGTTTCAAAGGCCTCCACTGCCTCCACTAATGGCTTCTTCGGTAGAACCTATGCAAGCACTCGCCTGTCACGGCAAGGATGGTCACATCGAAGACGTCTGGGAAACTCCTGCACCTAGGTTACATGGGAGAGGCATCCCTAGGTGTGAATACTACTCCATGGTTGACCATGCCAGTACAACTAAGCACCATGTCAGGTGTCATGTTCCACCTTCATGTATTCTTGATCAGCTTTGAAAAACCTCTGGCCATCTCTTCTATTAACAATGAATGCCTGTGGGACTCTATTCTGTTCCATGCCGGACCTGTGAGTCATCAAGTGGGGGCGCTGTATAAGTAAAAAATTGCACTCAACGTCTTACCCTGTTCCTCCTCTGTGGTTCTTCTGGGACTTCTGTGGCTACAGTGCCACGCCCCAAGCCTTGATTGGAAAATGGGTGAAGTCACTTGTTGGGGACAAAACTGTCATTCTCTGTGTCTTGTGGCACTCCATCCTGTGTGTTCCTCTTCTTCACTGACATCTTCTAATCCGCTGCTGGGTCTGCCTGCTCCATATCAAGAGTTTGCAGATCTTTTCTATGAAAAGCAGGTGGAAGCCCTTCCTCGTCATCGGCCTTATGATTGTCCTGTAGACATTCTGCCAGATACTAGTCCTCCATGAGGCAGGATCTGTCCATTGTCTGTGCCAGAGATTCAGGCATAAATTAAAGAAAACCTTCAAAAAGGTTTAATCCGCAAGTCTTCCTCTCCAGCTGGTACCAGATTTTTCTTTGTAGAGAAAAAAGATTGTGCAGTCTGTCCCTGCATAGACTATTGGGGTCTCATCAATAGCCGTGAAGAACTGGTATCCACTACCACTAGTCTCAGAGCTCTTTAACTGGCTCCGCGGAGCCAAGGACTTCGCAAAGTTAGACTTGAGGGAAGCTTATAGCCTTATCTGAATTTGTGAGGGTGATAAATGAAAGACTGCATTCAAAACCCAGGACGGTCACTTCAAGTATCTAGTGGTGCCCTTTGGCCTATTCAATGCTCCTGTTGTCTTTCAAGAATTCATTAACAAGATCTTCAGAGACCTCTTATATACATGTCGTCATGTATCTGGACAATATCTTGGTCTTTTCGGATAATCTAGAATCTTGTGCTCATGTACGCCAGGTTCGCAATTGGCTCTATGCCAAGCTGGAGAAATGCATCTTCAAACACACCTTGACCAGTTGTCCTTCAGGACATACAGCGCTTCCTAGGATTTGCCAACTACTACCAATAATTTATTCTGCACTTCTCTGCTATGGTGGTGCTGTTGCGACCGGCGCCCGCAACTCCTCCTGTGGGCGCCGCCGCAGCTCTGCCCCGGTCCACGGGACGAGTGCCGCCGCTGCCCGGGTGTCGGGCGCGTCGGTACTCACCCGGCCGCGCTCCTGTGTCCCTGCAGTCTCCTGCTGTCCGGTGCGCGCGTCTCTGTGATCTAAGGCTGCGCCCGGCTCTGTGAGTTTTAAAGGGGCATTGCGCCGGTAATTGGGTAATTGCCGGCACTGCCTCTATTTCACCTGGGCGCTTCCGCCCGCTCCCTGCAGATCTTTAGTGCCTTGCCTATTGAGAAAGCGTTCCCAAATTGCCCTCCGTCCTGATCTACCGTTACGTACCCTCGCTTCCGTCTCTTGCCCTCGAACTCTGCCAGCCTGCCCTGACCGACTGCCTGTCCACGACCACGAACCATAGCTGCCTGCCCTGAGTTTCCCTGCCTGACCCCGACTACGAGCCTGCCTGACGATTTTGCACCACGCTATACTTCGGCTCCACCGCAACAAGTCACATCAGGGAAACGACCTGTAGACTCCCCCACAGGCCAAGTCCATCCCGCTTTGCGGGGGGCCCTCTGGTGAAAACCGGGCCCCTACTTAGATTCCATTCCTGGCGTGGCTTACACCATCGCTTGTGGGGTCCAGTGGATCCACTTCCGCGTCCGAAACCGTAACATAAGATCCGGCCATGGATCCCACCAAGGTACCGCTGCCCAGTGTGGTGGACCTCTCTCGCGGGTGACCCGACATCTCACAATAGGCCCAGCAGGGCAACAGCTGGATCATTTGACCGCCATGGTGCAGCAGCTCGTCACCGCCCACAGCAACCTCCACCTCTCCTTGGCCGCTCCTGCCCGGCATTCCACTGGCTCCGTTGGGACCCAACTCCGTTTGTCGCTGCCTGCCAATTTTGACGGTGACCCAAGCTCTGCAGGGATTCCTCACCCATGCACCATGCACATTGAGTTAATGGGGACCAATTCCTGTCAGAACGTTCCAAGGTGGCGTTTGGGGTCACCTGTTGTCCGGGAAGGCCCGGCCTGGGCTACACCTCTATGGACAGAGATCTGTACTGGGGATCTGCATGCCTTCCTCGCTGAATTCCGCAGTGCCCTTTGGGGAAAGCCAGCCCGAGCATCTTCTGCGGAGACGGCACTCTTGAACCTACGCCAGGTGAAACTTCAGTGGGAGAGAAAATGCAGTACAGTTTCGCACCCGGAAATCAGAGCTGTCCGGGAATGATGCCGCCTGCGCGCCACCTTTAAGAAAGGCCTTTCCACAGTATCAAGGACGCCCTTGCCGAAAGAGATTTGCCACCCTCTTTAAGCGAATTAATCCACCTGGCCACCCCTTTGACGTGCGCTTCACGAGAGGCAAGAAGAGCTCCCCAAGATCGCGACCTGGCGCGACCCCGCCGTTCTCCACGCCGGGCTCCGGTGTTCCAGAGGCCTCCACTGCCGCTTCCTCTACCAATCTGAGGAGTAACCCATGCAATGGATCAAGTCCACATTTCTGAGCGGGAATTATCCCGTCGGCGTGCACAGAAGCATGTCTGTACTGCGCAAGTCCGGATCATTTTCGGAGGAGCTGTCCGCTTCGCCCCCAACGTCCGGGAAATGCCCGCACCTAGCAAATGTTGGGGAGGCTTTCCCTAGTGAGAACTCTTCCTCCCCACGCCTGACTATCCGGTGGAGATCGGGACTAAACTCGGTCTTGTTTTCCCAGCTCCTGCGTTCCTGGACCCCGGGTTCCGCCGGGAACTTTATCCACGCCGCCCTTGTATCCCGTTCCATTTCCCTGTGGTTTAGTTGGAGAAGCCGTTGGTTATCCTCCGTCACAGGGGAGCTGCTTGGAGACGCCATCCGGTACAGGACCAAGCCCGGTGACCCCCCAGCTTTGGGCGCACTGCACAAGGAGAAGATCTCCCTCTTACGTACTGTCTCGGTCTTCCTCTGCGATCCTTTGGGTTTTTCGGTGGCTGCAGCGCCATACCCCTAACGCTAAATTGGATGACAGCGGGGTCGTGCGCTGGGACCTGACTGCGGGAACCTTTCTGGTGGCACCTCCCCCCGGTGCACTCTTTCCCTTTCCCCAAAACCGTCCTCCAGGCCTCTGCCAGGTTTGCTACGGAATACCGGATTATGCGGACGCTTCTCGGAGAAGCAGGCCAAGATCCTTCCGCCTCATCACCCCTATGACTGCCCTATCGATCAAACTGCGGGAACCAGCCTCCTAGGGGCAGAGTGTACCCACTGTCGGTACACGGAGACCCAGGCCATGTCGACCTAACATTCGGGAAAACCTGCAAAGGGCTTTAAAAACGCAAATCCTCCTCCCCGGGGCAGGATTTTTTTTTCCCGTGCAGAAGAAAGATGGCTCTTTACGCCCTTATCGACTATCGGGCCTTAACAAAATCACGGTGAAAAACCGCTATCCCTTGCCGCTGATCACGGAACTGTTTGACCGGCTTCCGCGGAGCAAAAATTTTCTCCAAGTTTGAACCTGGGGAGGGGCCTACAACCTCATTCCGCATTCGAGAGGGGGATGAGTGGAAAACTCTTTTAAACACAGGGATTTGGGCACTTTGAATATCTCGTCATGCCCTTCGGTCTGTGCAATGGCCCCGCAGTCTTCCAAGAATTTGTGAACGAAAATCTTCCGGGATCCTCCTTTACACGTTTTCGTGGTCTACCTTAATGACATTCTGGTGTTCTCTGCAGATGTGGAGACTCATCGCTCTCATTTACGCCTGGTATTGGAGCGGCTACATGAAAACCAACTCTACGCTAAATTAGAGAAATGTCTCTTCCACCAACCAGCCTCCCGTTCCTTGGTTACCATCTCTCGGACCGCGGGTTACAGATGGATCCTGCCAAGTTGTCGGCTGTCCCTTTCAGTGTCCCCCGGCCGGGGGCCTACGAGCAATACAATGCTTCCTGGGCTTCCTCAAATTACTATCGTCATTTTATCCTGCATTATTCAAACCCTTTGGTGGCACCCATCATTGCACTTACCAAAAAAAACTCCAACCCTAGGGAGTGGCCGCCAGAGGCCGAAAAGCCATTTGCTCAACTTAAGCAGCCTTCGCCTCTGCGCCCGTCCCGACCAAACCTGATTTCCCAAAAAGCCATTTTCTTTCTGAGGTGGATGCCTCCTTGGTCGGGGCCCGGCGCAATTCTTATGCAGAAGGGACCCTAAAGGGCAAGATGGGTCACCTGTGCTTTCTTCTCCCCAAAACTTTCTCCCCCTGCGGGGAGAAATTACACATCGGAGACCGGGAGTTGCTGGGTGTCAAGCTAGCCCTAGAAGTGGCGTTATCTTATGGATGGCGCACGCTACCCATCACCATTTACTTCGACCATAAAAATCTTCAATACCTCCAATCTCCCAACCCTCAACCCACGTCAAGCCAGGGGGTCCCTGTTCTTCTCGCGCTTCAATTCCAGATACATTTTCGCCAGCAGAGAGGGAACGTCGGCCGATGCGCTCCCCCGTGTCTCCGATGGTTGGGTGAGGATGCCACGCCCCAGCATATAATTTCCCCAAACGCCTGATCTCGGTGGCTCCAGTAGATCTGTGAAAGGTTCCTCCAGGAAGACTTATGTCCGTCCTGCGCTCCGCAGAAGAATTTTTGAAATGGGGACACAGTTCTCTTGTGGCGGTCACACCAGGAGCATGCAAATCCTTCCTCCTAATCTCTCGTTTTTACTGGTGGCCAGAGCTTGCTAGGGACATCAAAGGATTTCGTGAAGTCCTGCGTTACTTTTGCTCGTAACAAGACTCCTCGCCACAAAACCCGCGGTTTGCTCCAGGGCCCTTTTGCCCATCCCTAGGGCCCCTTGGACTCATGTGGCAATGGATTTCATCACGGATCTGCCCCCTCTTTGGGGCAACACGGTCATCTGGGTGGTCGCGGGACCGTTTTTCGAAGATGGCGCACTTTATCCCGTTGCCAGGCTGCCCCCTGCCCCCCATTGGCCAGCCATTTTTTCTTCCACATCTTCCGCCTACAAAGACTTCCGCAGCACATTGTCTCGGATCGGGGGGTCCAATTTGTGTCGAGGTTCTGGCGGGCCCTCCCGCTCTCGGTTGCAGGTGAACCTCGATTTCTCTTCCGCCTACCACCCCGCAGACGAACGCCAAGTGGAGAGGATCAAACAATCCTGGGGGCTATTTACGACATTTTGTCTCGGCTCGACAGGATACTGGGCCAGCTTGCTTCTTTGGGCGGAGTTTTCCAATAACTCCCTGGAGTCAGAATCCACTGGTACCTCGCCATTTTTCATCGTCTATGGCCAGCATCCCCTCCGGCGCGTCGGTACTAACCCGGCCATGCTCCTGTGTCCCTGCAGTCCTCCTGCTGTCGGTGGGGCCGCGTCCCTGTGATCTAAGGGCCGTGCGTGCCGGCTCTGAGAGATTTAAAGGGGCAGTGCGCCGGTAATTGGGGAAATTGCCGGCACTGCCTCTATTTCACCTGGGCGCTTCCGCCCTCTCCTGACGATCTTTAGTGCCTTGCCTATTGAGAAAGCGTTCCCTATTGTCTAGTCCTGATCTACCTGTACCGTACCCTCGCTTTCGTCTCTTGACCTCGAATCTCTGCCGCCTGCCTGACCGTCTGCCTGTCCACGACCACGAACCATAGCTGCCTGCCCTACCTTCTGCCTGACCCCGACTACGAGCTGCCTGAAAGATTTTGCACCACGCAATACTTCGGCTGCCACCGCAAGCAAGTCACGTCCGGGGAAACGGGCCCCGGTAGACTCCCGCCGCAGCAAGTCCATCCCGCTTTGCGGCGGGCTCTGGTGAAAAACCGGACCTACTTAGATTCCGTTCCCTGCGTGGCTTACACCATCGCTTGTGGTGGTCCAGTGGATCCACTTCCACGTCCGAACCGTAACAGGTGCTGCAGATAAGAACATCAAGGCCGATGCCCTCTCCCATGCTTATGTTGTAGTAGGCCTAAAATCTGCACCTCAACACATCGCTCCTCCCAAAAGCTTGATCTCTGCTGCTCCCATTGACCCCCGTGTTTCCCCAAGGAAAACTTTTGTGCATCTTGCAATTAGGAAAAAGATTTTAAAATGGGGACATTGCCCTCTGGTGGCTGGGCACGCCGGAGTGCGAGAAGCCAATTCATTACTACTGGTGGCCAAATCTTGTTACCGATATCAAGGACTTTAATATCTGTAACACATATCTGTATGCCAGAAATAAGTCCCCTTGTCTAATGCCAGACAGCTTTTTATAATTGTTACCTATTCCATATGTTCTTTGGACCCACATCACCATGGACTTTATTACAGATCTACAACCCTCTTTGAACAAAACAGCCATTTGGGTGGTTACATACCGATTCTCGAAAATACCCCGTTTGGTGCCACTGCCTGGTCTCCCATCTGCTCCTCAATTGGCTAGCCACTTCTATCAATACATATTCCCTCTGTTTGGGCTTCAAAAAGACAACCACAAGGCCATACTTACAGTTCAATGATTGGACTATAGACTAAACCTAGTAAGAGGCAACACAAGCCCCTGTGCTACCTGGGAAAGATTAAGCAGATGCAGATAACTAATGAGCAGATTTTCCCACACCCATCCACTAGGATGAAAAACTGCACATTCAGTAAGTACCAGTTCACACCAGTATGTGAAAAAGCCACAGTATAATACATGAGGAGACTGCACAAATGCAAAAATACCGATAAGACAACCACTTACAAGGGGCTGCACACGCTTACTCTATAAACTTAAAAGGGCCAGCTCACCAGTGAGGGCTATTATCCTATTTAGTTCTGCCTCTTCCATTTAGTCCTTGCCAGACCTATTGTGCTCTTTGCCATATAAAAAGCATTGCTAAAGTATTCCTGTTCTGCCGTGTACCTGACCTTTACCTAGGGCTTTTGGCCTCGTTTGACTGGTGCCTACTTGACCGTTCTGCGTGCCCCTGACCATGAGTTGTCTGCTGTTTCTGTATCACGCTACACCTCAGTTACCACCGCAAGCAAGTTGTGTCAGGGATATCAACCTGGGGGTTTCTTGCTGCAGCAAGCCCAGCCCGCTCCCTGATGCGGCTTACACCACCACTGGCGGCGGCCTAGTGAATCCACTTTCCTCGGTCTGTTACAGTCCACAAACATTGTTCTAATAGGCTTCTGGCTTGTGTACATGATCTTTAACAAACTGCACATGGGACAGAACCAAAATATAGCTGTTACATGCCAATTATCTCCCTTAATCAACATCGTACAATCAAAATTGGAAAATCAATAAAATGTAACCTTTAATAGATACCACTAAAATTCAAATAATGCAATGGTCACCTTAAGACTCAAGATATAAAACACAAAGACATGACAATGGATATGCATCCAGTGTAACATATAAGTTAATTAGCAGAGAAATAACATGTAAAAAAATCATTTCACCAGGTGTGTCAGACCGATGGTGACAAAGAGGCACCGTAGAGCTAAACCACAGCTTGGCTAAATTGCATGAACATTCAAACGGATACGAGTACCAGCTTCAACTAATCCAAATGGGTAGTATTAAAAAATGAAAAAAAATATTGAAGCATATTAAAAAACAGCATAGCAAATGCAGAGACTCCTGGATGGTGAATGCTGACGCGATTCGGATCAGGGGATCCTTAATCGTAGCCTACAACAGCTACACCTGGAAGTGTTTACATAGTACCCTGTGAGTTAAAGATCAAATAGTCATGCTTAGACCCAAATCGATACATAGGTATATAAACAATAGGAAATAAAGAATATATACCGCTCTGTGACAAACAAATAATAACAAATATAACAAAATAAAATACTATATTTATAGAACTTAAGTTCGCATTGTTACCATGAAACTGAATATGTTTCGAAGGGATACATTGGATTATGTGCAAAATAAAGTCTACACGTGGCACCGTTATGATCACAGAGGCACATATCTCAGATTGATCCTAAAAAGAAATATGGGACAGAGAGAGGCAATTATAGACCTAGAGAGTTCAATCATCAACAAACACTTCATGTGATATGTCAGACCATCAAGATAGTATATATAGGTGGAGGAGAGTCATGCTATTTAAGGAGACATTTCAAGATGACACACAAAGGGCCATAGTAAAAACTGTCTGGTCAAAACTCATTGTTCCGTAAGCAACCAATCAGAGCGCCCGTTTAATTTTTCCAGAACACTATATGAAATTAAATGGGCTCTCTGATTGGTTGCTATGGGCAAAACAGAGAGTTTTAGACCTAGACAGTTTTCATACATGTAGCCTAAGGAGCCTCAAAGAATGGAGTAGGCAGGCAGGAAAGAAACAGGGAAAAAAAGAAATAAATTCTTTGGAATCTATGTACACAAAGAATGAATCCTCCTCCGTAATTAATCTCTCTAGTTATATAATTACAGAGAATCAAAGAAAAGTTATTGAGAAAGGCATGGGATTTTCAACTACCACTAACTTCAAGATTAAGAGACTTTTGCTAGATGTTAACCGGTTTGCACGTTTAATCACCTTAAAAAATAATTTTCTAACTAAGAATGGACAAACGACTCAGGATACCACCAAAGAATTGATAGAATTACAAACAGAAAATAACATTCTGTCATTTCAGGAATTACAGAGTTTGGTGACATTACGAGCATTACAGAGTGCGACTGCAGTAGATTCTTCTGAAAGTGGTTATTTTATTTATAGGCAAACCACATTTTTCTCTCATACAGTCTCGACCTATCACCTTAGACCTCTTTCAGGTAAGGATAGAAGAAGAACTTGTAAAATTACACAAAGAAATTACGGCACAACATCACAAAGAAAAAAACTTAAACAGAATAATAGAAAAAAAGAAAACCTTGAAAGAACTGCAAAACAACCAGGATTTCCTAGTTCATCCTGCGGACAAAGGAGGTGCAGTATACTTGAACTCTGGTATATACAAACAAGAAAACCTGAAAATATGTGAACAGGAGGACACTTAACAGAAATTTAAAAACGATCCTATAACCGAGTTAAAAAAGATCTTAGAAAAACTTTTGATTTGTGGAGTTGATTTGGGGGTTATTAAACAGAATATGGTAGAGAACTTTTGAGTCCTATAATTCCTTTCTATCATGCCTCCCCAAAGATCCATAAAGGGTCATTTCCCCCAGTTTTCGACCAGTTATTTCAGGAATAGGTTCACTTAATGAAGCCCTGGGAAAGTGGGTAAATACACAATTTCAACCCTTATTTGAGATATACTAAGCTCCTTGTTGCAGTGTTAGAAAAAATTACTTGGCCAGCGGGGGGCCTAGTTGTCCTGTGATGTAGTTGCATTATACCCTAACACCTTGCATGACCAGGAACTCTCTGCTTTAACTTATAATTTGAATCATTGTAGTAGGTATACTAGAGAAAAACAAATATACATTATTGAAGTGGTCAATTACCTATTAACGCACAATTATTTTATGTTTAAACAAATATTTGTTCTACAGAAATGTGGGGTGGCTATGGGAGCTCATTTCTCCCCCTCCCTCACGAATATTTATGTATCTTTATGGAAAGAAAAGTACATTTTTGGATTACAGTGTAGTGTAGGCGCGTAACGCGTAAGGCTGTAGCAGTGTCTGTTTGATTTTTATGTAGCGGGTGGATGAAAATTTCCTTGCTTATTTTAATAAAGCAGAACACTTCGTATAATATATTTCGAAGTGCTTTTTTAACCACTGGTTATGTGCGCCGCAAACCCTTGAATTTGCTTTGAATATTTTTTATATTTAACCTGGTGTTGCTCTAACAACGGGAAAGGGACCGCTGGCTGCCATTTACCTGGAATCCTGGGACTGAGAATCTGCAAATAAGCTATACGGAGAGTTGTGCCTCATATATTTAGCACAACTCAGCCAGGTTAGAAGCTTTTCTATCTCTCATATAACCTAATATTATCTACTTCACTATTGTGCGCTCTTTCTGTCTCTTCTCTTTTTTTTGGATCGGATTATACTTTTAGCCAAAAAATCAAATGGCATTGTCACTTTATTGATAACTTACTATTAATCTGGGATGGCGATTTACTAGCAGCAAAAACATTTTTAGATTATTTAAATACAACTAACATGAACCTTCAATTTACTATCCACTACGATTGCCGAACCATCAATTATTTTGATGTCACGCTTGTAGGCCAACCAGATAAACCTATAGAAGTTACTCCTTACAGAAAACCGACCACCATAAATTCTACCCTTCTAGCCATGTCCTATCATCCTAAACATGTTATAAACAATACACCTAACGGAGAACTATTTGGAATGAATTATAGTGGTTCAGACTCTAATAAGTATATTGAGTTTGAGAAAGAATGTTGTGATTTAAAACTAAGAGGGTACTCGGATATAAGTCAAAAATATGCTAAACAAAAATAAAAATCTATAAATAGGAATCAGCTTATGCTACACTCGGGCAATAAAAGAAAAAAGATTCCATAATGTTTGTAATGACATACAGTACGCAATACAATTAAATAGTACAAATAGTAAAGCAACATATACTTTTGCTTTAGGTCAATCCAGAGATTAAGTAGATTGTGAAGAGTGAGGTTAGGTTTGCTCCTAGAAGGGCCCCAACCATAGGATCACCTAGTCTGTTTAGCAGTAAAACTACATGAGAGACCTGGCTTAATTTAAATGGCTTCAATAAATTCGGACATAAAATCTGTACAGCATGTGATTATGCATATAAAACCACAATTTTTTCTAGCAGTAATAATGGCAACAATTACCAAATTCAGTCATTTATTTTTAACTGCAATACAAATTTTGCAACAAAGATTGCAACATCCAATTTGTAGGATGCACTTTGGGGCAGCTCAAAATTCGCATATGTAGACATTTATCCGATGCCATAAGACCAATCACATTCAAATAATATGTATTTTTCAAGCACTTTGCAGAAGAGAAGCTTATGCAGGCAATCTATCCTCATTTTCTTTTGTTGGAATCGAAAAAGTGTTTCGTCCAATAAGAGGAGGAAATTTACATAAAAAACTCCTTAGTGGACGGCATGGTGGATTTTCCACAGGGTTTACATACAAAACAGGACATCACATATCAATATTGAGGGTATTTCACCCCTGAGAACTTAAAGGGGATTTATCGTTTGAGCTGCTCGTGCTGTTCTGCTAATTTTCTCAGATTGAGTTTGAAATCCAGGGGCATGTTCTTCCTCTCAGCAGGCGTGTCTCCCCTCCCACGAGGCGTGTCTCCCCTCACTGAAGAACTGTGACATCATGATTTTGTTTGAAGCAGGGGATGCAGAGGGTTGTCTGGATTATAACAGCTCTGTAGCTCCTGCATGCTTATGTCTGCAGCCTTGAGGCTCCACAAGTTGCAGCAAGCACCTTTTATATCTATTATATCTCTTAGTTTACACACTGAAAGCCAGCAGCTTTAACTTCTGTTCTAGTGGTATTCAACCAAATTGTACTGACAACAGGCAGAGACCTTTACTCAACTACAAGGACAAATGTCAGCTTCCAGTAAAGATCTCTGCTTGCTGTCAGTGATATGAGTGAAAACAGTGGGGGGGGGGGGGGAAGCAAATTAGCTTTGAGAGAAGAACCTGCTCCACCTGCAACTGACTTGGGCTGATGGTGTAGTGGTAGCGTGTTGGTTTTACAACGAAGGGGTTTGGAGTTCTAGTCCCCTCACAGAGTATATTTTTTTCCTCCCCCTAAATTCTACACATATGTAGAGAGACCTAAAATATATATGTCAATCTTTATAATGATATATATACACATACATAGCTCCCCTATATCATGTCTCATCCCCGAGAGTATATGCATTGTATCACAAGTTAAGTGCTTGGTGTGACTGTGGGGGATGGGACACTATATAGGTGAGCTTTCTGGGGTGTGTGTGGTGTGTGTGTGTGTGTATATATATATATAAAATTATAGATGTCTAAACATATATTTTCATATCTTTACATATGTGTACAATTTATAAAAGGAAAAAAAAAAAAACAATGGGACTTGAACTCCCAACCTCTGTCTTGCCAAGCTGATCACCTATGCACAGAACAACACAAGCAGCTCATACAGATTCCGTGTTGAATCCTTATGTTATACACTACAGATGATGATGTCATAAGGAGGTGGGGCTTGCATTCGATCTGAGGAACAGAACGCCCTCTTTTCAAAATAGCAGCTTAAGGACTGAACCTGTGAGGAGGTGAATCAACCTCTTGGCAAAAGCCCTTTAAACAGGCAGTAATTGCCCAGATCCTTCCCCCTAGAGCTGAGATGTATATAGAGCCAGCAGACTCTGGTTTCACTCTCGATTTTAACAGCTCAGAGGGGAGTAAACACAGAGTGTGCAGGCAGCCAATCACAGTGCAGGGGGCGTGGTCCATGACGTTTCCTGTCTAGGGGCATAAACCCAACAGGCTGAATGAAATGTCAGCCAGCCAATCACAGTGCAGGGGCATGTCTAGGGCACAGGAATCGACCAGGGGCGTTCTGACCAGCAACAGCAGAAATAGAAGACAGATTTACAGCGAAGCTGATATCTGCTAAACCAAGTGACAGAGGTTATGCAACCCAATTACAAAAGTGCTTATTTTTACTGTCCCCATAATCTGAGACATGATCTTTGTAACAATAAAACCCCTTTAAGCAGTATAAATATAGTATTTTACTTATATTATACGTGTTATTATTTGTATGTCTCAGAGCAGTATATATTCTTTATTTCCTACTGTTTATATACCTATGTATCGATTTGGGTCTAAGCACGACTATTTGACCTTTAACCCAGAGTGTACTATTTAAACACTTCTGGGTATAGGTGTTGTGCGCTATGAGTAAGGATCACCTGATCCGAAACACATCAGCGTACACCCAGCTGTTCTCATTGCATTTCACCATCCAGGGGTCTGTGCATTTGCTATGCATTTTTAAAATATTCTTCAATGCATTTTTGCATTTTTATACTACCCATTTAGATTGGACTGGAAGCGGATCCTCGGATCCATATAAGTCAATAAGATACAATAGAAAAAGGAAACATATTGCCATTGATGTCTTTAGGGTGGGAATTTGCTGTATCATGATTAAAAAAAAAAAAAAAACTATGCCTAGCAGACATATAACACCTTTTAAACCTGACAACAAATAGGCTAATCGAACCAATAAGGTTCGTTTACCCTGTCCCTATGACTTAAATTGGGACGTCTGTAAGTATAACTCCAGTTAGTGTGTAAAAACACACAGATTCTAGTGAATAAGATTACAAGATAAGATTATATCAAAAGATTTTATTAATTCATTATTAAAAAGCATATATAAAAATAGCACAGAAAGGTTCTGAGGGAAATAGTCGCAGTCAGGATAGAGGACAAAAGGATAAAAATAAAGGCTACAAGCTCAAACCTAGGAATTAATACAAGATGATATAGAGTATGAATGATTAATCAATTCAGAAATAGCATCTTTAAATGTATGAGTAGTAAAAACCTATAGGTATAAAATCAATCAAAAAACATAATTAATTCAAAGTATTGGTAGGTGAACAAGAAAATAGATAACTGTGGATATCTGGTCAAATAAATAAATGTACATACAGTGTTTTGCCATGCATAATATATTATGTGAGACTCACACTTGTCCAGCTGCCATCTTGGACCATCTCAGGGGTGTCTTAAGCTCACGAGATCACCATTTTTGTTAAACTGTTAACGGCACACCAACAAATGTCACTCCGACACTAGGCTGTACCTTATCACTTTGGAACTGGCCTTAGCCAGCTTTATTCCTCAAACAGGATGAGTACAGGAAAACAAACATAACACACATAAACTCATCAGCCACCTGGCCACTTATTACGCACATACACAGTCCCTCTCTACTCAGTGTTCTGGACCTAACTTCCAATACTACCAATATACACCAGTACAGTCACAGTACTGTAAGGGCTTCCCTTAAGCCATTACTTTCCTCAGCATCTGGGCTGCTCCAAAAAATCCAGCGTTAGCGACATTGCCCTGATCATCTGGAGTACATAGGCATTTTAATAGGCTCAGGTGAACCTACCAAAAGCCTCGCCTTCGGGAAGCAGAGGACCACCAGCCACCACAAAAGCTACAGCTATTTCGGGAAAAGCAAGCCCATAATTGTTGGTATCAGCCATATTAGGTAGATGTGTCAGCAACCTACAGCTACTGACACAAAATAGCTAGCATCCCCCACCAAGACCAGTTCCTCGATGGTGCATCTGAGGCAGGATACCTGCTGTAATCCATGTAGTGGCAGAAACATATGACTGCCTAAGATACTATATAGTAAATCTGATGGATGGTGTAAGTATGAGTAATTTATACATAACAGGAAAAAAATATTAAAAATAAGTAAAGAACAAATGTGTATAATGATTATCTCAATATAGGTGAGGAAGGAGTCCTGGCACGCATTTCACTTGAGGGCTTTGTCGAGGGACAAGTAGATCCTGTATTCCTTAGAGATGGTTTTAGAACCATTTGAATACTGTTGAGTATTTGCAGCTCTTCTTCTGAGGTCCTCAGAAATCTCTTGTTTTCTGCCATGTTACATTCCCACAAACACGTTCATACTTTGATAAATCCCTCTTTTTTCTAAAAGAGGTGACCCACTCCAATTTGACTGTGTTCTTATTGACTGAAAACACCTGGCTCTAATTTCACCTTCTAATTATCCACTACTCATTAAGGTTTACATACTTTTTCCATTCATAGCTATGTGATATGGTATCATTTTCCTTATGAATAAATAAGTAACCAAATCCAATATTTTTGACTCATTTGTTTGATTTGGTTTTCTTTACTTACTTTGAGGATGTGTGTGAAAATCTGATACAGTTTTAGGTAAAATTTATGCTGAAATAATGAAAATTCTGAAGGGTTCACAAACTTTCAAATGCCACTGTTGTATATATCACCGACAGATGATGCCATGTGACCATGTCTCTTTCTGCTCAATGGTGCTATTTATGAATTGTTAACATTTACCAGCATTTTGTTGAGACAATTTTATGTGAATAGTTCAGAAGATTGTCAATGACTCCATGTTATCTTACATACAACTTTTAATATTTCCCTATGGAGTTTTTTTGTATATTCTAAACCCCTCATGAGGTTACCTCTATATTTAATTTTATAGTTGCCTGTATTATTTCTTATCATGTATCTATAAATCCAGCTCCATCTCTTCCAATGACAACTTTGTCTGAAGCATGCGTGTCTCTTGGTCTTCTGAACTTTAGCATGGTATACTCATGTTTAATTAGCCAGTGGTTTAAAACACTGATGACTGTCTAAAATCATTTCTTCTAGCTTTCATCTTAAACCCTACAGCCCATTGTTTATATATGCGCGAATGACGAAGAATAGAAATAAATTGTAAAATTTTGGAGCAAAAGTAACCTAAAAGCAGATTAGCTATTTGTGGCTACCCAGAGGGAAGATATCATTAAAACCAACAGCTACAATTTATTATATAGAAATAAGTTATATCAACATCTACTGTATGTAATGAGACTGGAGAAATGTGACTGGCTTCTATTTTCTAAAAAGGATCGTATAAAGAAGTATTAATTCAGAAAATACCAATGAAATCTAGAAATGGAGAACGATAGAAACCCGAAGTCATGGTTATTCTCAGTACACCCCTCCACTCTTATTCCCTGAAGTGCAGTATGATGACTGTCTAATGAGATATTATCATATGGGGTAATGAGTTCCAGAGTAAGAGGGAAAGCATGGGAGAAGTCTTGGAGACAATTTTGTGAGGAGCTGAGAAGAGGAGAACAGAGAAGAAGATCCTATGAGGAGTTGAGATTAAACAATGGGGTAGAGACATTGGTCACAATGGACATCTGGGAGAGCAGGAGAGTTAACATATGGGCCGGAGGATGCAAAGTTGGGTGTCATCAGCATACGGGTGATACTGAAAGCTATGTGATGTTATGAGCTGACCCAGGGCTATGAGTATAGATAGAGACAAGAGTAGGGGACCCTGAGGGACACAGACAGATAGAGGCTGAGAGGAGGAGGTGGTGCGAGAGTGTCCGATTGGTGAGGCATGAGGAGATCCAGAAAAGGTCCAAGTCTGTGGTGCATGTACAGATGTAGCAAAGATTAACTTTACAGATAAAAGAACTGTAATTTTTCCAATGCTTTTCAATGGCTTTCTCTGTAGGGTAAGAACAGATAATATGGAAAGCTGTGATATTACTGTCAAGTAAAATGGATTATCCAGCAGAAAAAATAATCAGAAATAAAGCCAGGCTGCTTAAAAACATAAAACATATGAATGTAGCCTGAGCTTCTTTTGCAAGCTGGGGTAAGAACATGAAAGTGAAGAGGGTAGCTCTGGGTAGCTCTGGAAATACAGTGGTGGAGAACAAGTGTAGGTAAGTATAACTTTTTTTGTCTTTTTACCAGCCGGGTCCCATTTCTGATTAGTTTTTCTGCCAGACAACCACTTTAAACTTTGCAGTGGTCCAATTGGTTGTACAAAGAATTATACAGAGGCAAAGTTATTTATTTATTTTTTTATCCATTTGTCTCCAGTGAAGCCATTTAAGGACGGTATTTGTTCTGTTTTTGTCACGCGGTGGGAGGCTTTGCTCTGCGGTTTGTGAAGAAAAGCCCTCCCACTTTACGCAGACATGTTCATGTTCCGCCCAAAAACTGGACGGAAAAATGAACATGCTGTGTGTTTTTCGGACCGCCGGCGGTCTAAAAAACTGTCAGGCAGAAAATCCGTGCAGTGGAGACTGCTGCACGGATTTTCCATTGAAGTCCATGTAAAAATTTGACACCCGGATTACAGACGGCTTTCAAAACCAAAAAACGTCTGTAAAACCAGGTGAAAACCTGTGCCGTGGGGACATGCCCTTACTTTACCTACTGTAGTCTCATTCTTACAATGCAAGAGGATTACTATTCATGTGATCTAAATGAAAGCGCAACTGCTATTGGTTGGCTGTAATTATGGAGGCAGGCATGCATAACACCAATATACACAAAAAATTTCAAATGTTTAATCAAATAGTGAATACTTTTTGCAAACTTGTTAATTGTAGTTGCATTAGGGGAATAACAAACTGTTGTCCAGCACTCGAATAGAAGAATTATATCCAAAATGTTATTGTCCCATTAAAATATGTCTAAAAAACAAACACGAAACATTACAAATAACTGCACATGGCTGTGACGCGTTTCGGGTCTACACAACGCAAAGGACCCTTAATCATAGCATAGCTGTACAAAAAACTAGCTCTCCTTAAATACCCTAGATGTATTCACAGGTGTTCATTAACCCTACTCTCACCAGACACCAGCTAAATAACTTCAGCACTCTATTTTAACAACAACTAAAAAAAATTACTCTATATATGTTATAAATATACATAAAGCAAATCCATTTTGTGATTTAAACCTTTTGGAAAACAAGTATTGATTGACAATATCCAAAATGCCTCTCTATCTATAAGTTTTTTTCCTCCAACCACCTCCTCTAACAGAACAATTAACTCTTTCTATTGCCTTAACCCAGGCATCCTCAAACTGCGGCCCTCCAGCTGTTGGGAAATTGCAACTCCCATCTTTCCCACTGTTATAGATTATATAAATGCATGATGGGAGTTGTAGTTTCCCAACAGTTGGAGTGCTGCAGTTTGAGCATGCCTGCCTTAACCCGTAAGCTATTGGTAGAACCGCTATGTACATCGCGAAAATGTTGCGATGACCCTGATATAGATCACAAACTACTGTGTTCAATATCATGAATATGCTCTCTTATTCTGATATACAAAGATCTCGTGGTACAACCAATATATTGTAAGTTGCAAGTAGTGCAACATATCATGTACACTACGTATTTTTTACGGCAATTGATATAAGATTTAATAGGATATTTACATCCTGTTACCGCAGAAAAAAAAAATACACTTATGTCTAGAAATGGGCATAAATTACATCTGTTAGCCCCACACTTATAACATCCCTTGTATTTTAGCCAACTATTGGAATTTTTTGATAAAGAAAATAAACTAGGTGGAAGGGAGTTACCTAGGGTGTTTGCTCTTCTAGAGACAAATGTACAACCATTATCCAAGATTTTCTTAACGATTGGATCTGTATGTAAAATGGGTAAGTAATTTGTTACCAAGTTCGCAATCTGATTATACTGCATACTATATTGAGTGTTAAAGCATAACATAGGAGAAAACTTATTTTAAATTTTTCTAGAAGAATTTGTCAATAAATCTATACACTCTTTTTTATCGGCTATATTCTTAGCTCGTGTAAGAACATATGATGAATACCTTCTATTTTTTAGTCTCTTAGTAATAATCTCTTTTTCTTTATTATAATCAACAATGTTATTACATGTGCTTTTCAGCTCTAAAATATTCTCCAACTGGTAAATTCTTTATTACATGCTTAGGATGACAACTTATAGCATGTAATATGGCATAGTAATCTGACTTGTATCTACCTGTACCTTGAACTGAATGTCCAAAAAATAAATATCGGTAGGATGACATGAATATGTGAACCAAAGGTTATCTGAATTGTTGTTCAGATAACTAACAAATTCTGATAGGAACAGACCCCCTCCAAAAAAATCAAATAAAAATCCGTACCACAAAAGGTTAAGTGTAGAGTAAATATATCTCTCCTCCCACCAGGAAACATAAATGTTTGCCAGTGAGGGAGAGAAACAAGCCCCCGTGAGGCAATCCTGTAGCTGTAGAAAAAACTGACCATTGAAGAAAAAATAATTATGACATAATTAAAATGTGATAACTGTTAATATGTATTCCTTCAATTCCAATTTATATCGTATATTTTTTAAATTGTTCACCTACCCCTGAAATTTCCCCTTTTCATGAGGAATAGAGGTGTTTTAAAACAAAAAGATGTCCAGGGTATTGAAAAAATGAGGGACCCTGTGACATTTTTTTTACACATCCTGGGAAATTCTTATGTATTCCTGAACATTTGTGACCATAGGTTGCAAGAATTGATCCAATCAGGTACTAATCCTTTCAAAAAGGATCTTACCCGAGATG
>JAODAL010056072.1:0-23526 GCA_025379985.1 Phyllomedusa bahiana | reverse complement strand
GCTGAGCTCGTGTATATAGGGTTATAGAAGAGGAAAGCTGAGCTATTGATATATAGGGTTAAAAGAAAAGGGGAAAAGCTGAATCTGTGATATATGGGGGTTAATGATAGAGGAAGAAGCTGAGCTCTGTGAAAAAGGGTTTTAATGATAGGGAAAGAAGCTGAGCCTGATAAAAAGGGGTTATAATATAAGGAAAAAGCTGACTGATAATAGGGTTATATGATGAAGAAAAGCTGAGCTCTGTGAAAATATAGGTTTATATGATAGGGGGAGAGAAGCGGGACCTCTGTGATATATAGGGTTAAATTATAGAGAAAGAGAAGCTGAGCTCTGTGATATATAGGGTTATATGATCGAGGAGAGGAGCTGAGCTCTTGTGATAATAGGGTTAAAAGATAGAGGAAGAAGCTACCTCTGTGATATATAGGGTTATATGATAGAGGAGAGAACTGAGCTCTGTGATATATAGGGTTATATGATAAGGAAAGAAGCGAGATCGGGTGATAAAATAGGGTTTTATATGATAGAGGAAGAGAAGCTGACTCTGATAAAAGGTTATATGATAGAGGAAGGAGCTGAGCTCTGTGATATATATGGTATATGATAGAGGAGAGAAGCTGACTGAATATATAGGGTTATATGATGAAGAAACTGAGCTCTGTATATATAAGTTTATAAGATAGAGGAAGAAAGCTGACCTCTGTGATATTTTAGGGTTTTATATTATAGAAAGAGAGAAGCTGAGCTCTGTGATATATGGGGTTATATGATAGAGGAAGAGGGGGCTGAGCTTTTGGAATATAGGGTTTAAATGGATAGAGGAAGAGAAGCTGAGCTTTGATATATAGGGTTATATGATAGAGGAGAGGAGCTGAGCTCTGTGATATATATGGTTATATGATAGAGGAGAGAAGCTGACTGATATATAGGGTTATATGATGAAGAGAAGCTGAGCTCTGTGATATATAAGTTTATATGATAGAGGAGAGAAGCTGACCTCTGTGATATATAGGGTTATATTATAGAAAGAGAGAAGCTGAGCTCTGTGATATATAGGGTTATATGATAGAGGAGAGAAGCTGAGGTCCATGATAAATAGGGTTATATGATACAGGAGAGGAGCTGAGCTCTGTGGTATATAGGGTTATAGCATAGAGGGAGACAAGCTGTTCATACATGTAACAATTGTTTTAGTTTTTCACACCATGTCTGACATTAGTCTAGCAACAAGATTTGTTAGTTATTTCGATTACAAATAGGCAATGCTAAGAGGAATAGTCTATGGTGCCTATTCCCGAAACACTGAAATTTTTTCTGCTGGTTGATTTGTTGGGTGACATCACCCACCCCCATAATGTGGCATACAAATAGAGCATGACACATTTTTTTCTCATAGATTCTGTAGAAAAATAGCCATGACAAACTGTGCATAGGTCTGCAGTTTCCTCCCTGCATTGGAATGGATGAAATCAGCTGCAAAGGTCCATGAAAGATACTGCAGGGCTTGTTTCAGATTTGAAACAACAGCAGCAACACCATGCAATCTTCTTTAGTTTCTTTGCTGCATGTGAATGCTTTCTTCTGTACTGATATACTCTACTTACTTGAAGATTTCCAATACAATAATTGTGACCCACCACAGAACCAGGAGATTACACGAATTGTGCCTATCAGATCCCATTGATTGTATATCCTTTGAATGCAATATTGGCAGCAAGCTTCACCATGAAAGGAAACCTTTTTACCTGTTTATGCTGCCCTATCTAAGAGCAGGATATGATAAAGGGGAGATACTGAGTTCTGTGATATACAATGATGTGCAAAATAATAGCAGTATTTCAAACAAATGAGAAAAATTTCAATCCTCTTAATAACATTTCCACATTCACATCCAAATAAATACATGATCGAAATATCAACTTATAAACTGAAAATAAAGAAAATGTAATAACAAGCTGTTCAAAAAAATGTGAACTAATAAATATTCTCAGATTCCTCTTATATAAAAGCAAAAATTACTTTATTTTAATCCTTTAAAATTCATAATGACAGCCGTAAAAACAGCTATTCAAAAAAATAGCAGTGTGAGAATTTTCATTATCCAACTTGAATATTTACCATATAAACTGAAATTTGTTCCCAGATTTAGTTTTCTGTTTATCACTAAGCTAATATTTAGATGTGTAGCCCTTATCTCTGAGAACTGCTTTACATCTTTGTGACATGGAGTCAACTTATGTCTGACACCTAAAAACAGGTCTTCTCGCCCCAGGTCTGTACTACATTCTACAGTTCAATTGCATTTTTTGGTTTTGTATCAAAAAACGCATTTTTGCTGTCTCTCCACAAATTCTCAATCGGATTGAGGTCTGGGGATTTGGCAGCCACTTCATAACATCAATCTTGTTGGTATTGAACCAGGATGTTGCCAGCTTACTGGTATATTTGGGGTCATTGTCTTGTTGAAACACCCATTTCAAGGACATGCTTTCTTCAGCATAAGGATCATGACCTCTTCCAGTAGTTTTATATATTCAAACTGGTCCATGGTGCCTGGTAAAAAAAAATTGGGCCCCCAAATCCAGATTTTGAAAAACAAACCCCAAATCATTCTGCTTGCAGCACTATGTTTTACAGTCTTCACAGTATACTGTGGCTTTAATTCAGTGTTTATAGGTCGTCTGATGAACTGTCTGCGGCCTTTAGACCTAATAAGAACAGTCTTGCTCTCATCCATCCATAGAATGTTGAACCACTTCTTTAGGCTATGTTCAGATGGCTTAAATGCGGGACGTAATTACGTTCCACAATTACGCCGTGTGGACGGGGACGGGAGCGGGGGAGTGAGCGGGGCACTTCGCCGGCCCATTGACTTGTATTACCAGTGGCACGTATACGCTTGTCAATTATCTCCCCGCCCGGCGGATTCGCTGAGCAGGGAGAGGAGACATAATCCATAGTTCTCTATAGTTCTTTTGCCTTCTAAGAGGAGAGTTGCTGCTGCTGGATCAAAGGGTTATAAGATAAGTGGTGTAAGCGAGTATTCTGAGCGTGCGAGTGTGTCTGTTTTGTTTTAAGTGTCTTTTTGCTTAAGTGTGGGACTTAATATTGAGGTCTTTAGATTTGGGGCTTTTAGAAAGGACAGTATTATACAGATTTTTCATATTTGTATCCGTATTTCTTTTTTTTTTTTGGTAACATCCTCATGAGTTCCATGTTTGACAATGCTGTCCAGTGCACAATCTGTGCAATGTATGCCATCCTTGAGCAACAGTTCGATGGGGCATACTGCTGTGCAAGATGTGTGCACACTGCACATTTAAAGAACCCGGATCCTGGATCTAAATGAGCAAGTGGCGACACAAGATCAAATTGCAAACCCTTGGGAAGCGGGGTTTACTGCTCACTGAGCAATCACTCGCAGGTGTAATGCTGGGAGGTGGTAGCATGAGGTGCAGGAACATGAGGCAGCAAGCTGGTAACAGTTAGAAAAAAGGGGTAGAGGAAGAGTGTTAGGGAGGCTAGTCCTGAACTGCCCACACCCCAACAAATTTGCAAAAATTGGCGATGAGGCGGATTTTCCGGCTCAGAAATAGCATTGCTGCAGCAAGACACTACCCCTGTCTTCTCAAGTAAGATTGGGAATACGAGTTCAGTCAGGCTAGACAGGTGCTAGTAGTTGGGGCCCTCCATTATAAGGGCACAAAACAGGACAATCTGTCACAAAGACCGAATCGTCGAACAGTATGTTGTTTACCGGGGGCCCGGGGTTCCACATATCGCGGATCGGGCTGACAGATTGCGGGGTGGGGCTGGTGAGAACCCAGCTGTCAGGTCCACATTGGCACCAATGACAAAGTTAGAGGTAGGTGGAGTGTCCTTAAAAATGATTTCAGGGACTTAGCAAAAAGCTCAAGGCAAGGACCTCCAAGGTAATATTTTCAGAAATATTACCTGTTCCACGGGCCACACCAGAGAGGCAGAGGGAGAATTAAAAAAGGTGAATAAGTGGCTCAAAAATTGGTTAGGAAAGGGGGTTTTTGGGTTTTTGGAGAACTGGGCTGACTTCTTCTTGCTACAGGCTCTATGCTAGGGACGGGCCTACACCAAATGGGAGGGTGCAGCTGTATTGGGAGATAAATGGCTAGGAAGCTGGAGAATTTTTAAACTGGGGACTGGGGAGGGAAACTACACATTTTAGCGTGCAAGATAGTGAAGATAGAGAGCTGGAATTAGTAATAAATCAGGGGGTAAGTGGATGGAAGGGTAGCAATAGTTAAAAAGTATAGGGCGAAAGGAATAAAAACTGAAAATCTCTAAATTGCATGCTGACCAATCCCAGGAGCTGACCAATAAAATAAATGAACTAGAATTACTAATAGCTGAAGAAAAATATGACATAGGGGGGATAACTGAGACGTGGCTGGACGAGAGCTACACTGGCGGTTAACTTGCAGGTACAGTCTTTTTAGAAGTGACCGTAAACACCGAAGGGGGAGGTGCCCTGCCCTCTATGTAAAATCCTGTCTGAACCCAAACCCACTGCGGGAAGATAAGTACAGGAGTGAACAGGTGGAATCATTAGGGGTAAATTTATACATGGGGGTAGTAACAGTAATAAAATTCTAATAGGAGTCCTGCTATAGGCCTCCAAATATAACAGAACCCAAATAGAAAAATATGCTCCTTAGGCAATAGATGAAGCATCTAATCAAAAATGAGGTTGTTATTCTGGCACTTTAACTACCCAGACATAAACTGGGAATCTGAAACCTGTAGCTCTCACAAAGGAAACGGGTTTTTGTCCTATAACTAAAGAAAATTTCCCTTTTCCCAAATGGTGCAGGAACCGACTAGGGGAAAAGGGCCCTTTTTAGACTTAATATGACTAATAGACCTGACAGAGTAACAAAGATTCAGTTTGGGGGGCACCTAGAAATAGTGACCATAATATAATAAACTTCCGTTTATCCTTTCAATAAGCTTTTGTCATGGAGCCACAAAAACACTGAATTTGAGGAAGGCTAATTTACCCTGCTTGAGAGGCACAAACTGTATTGACTGGGACAAGGTGTTAAAAATAGCAGAACAAAAAATAAATGGGAGATCTTAAAAACATCTTAGGCGCCCCAAAAAGAAGGTACATACCATATGGTAAAAAAATAATTAGAAACGGGAAAAAAACCCAAATTTGTGGATCAACAGAGATGTAAAGGAGGCAATAAAAAACAAAAAGAAAGCGTTTCAGCTACTAAAACAGGAGGGCAGTGAAGAGGTGCTAAGAAGATATAGGAAGAAAAAAAGTGTGTAAAATAAAGATAAAGGCAGCAAAGCTGGAACAGAAAGACGTATTGCAATAGAAAGTAAAACTAACCCCAAAATATTTTTTAACTATATAAATAGTAAGAAGATTAAAAAAGAAAATGTTGGCCCTTTAAAAAAGTACAGAGGGGGAGATTTTAGAGGGCGAAAGAGAAAAAAGCAAACTTATTTTAAACAATTTCTTCTCCACTGTATTTTACCGAGGAGGATGAAACTTCCTTTTTTGAAGAGCAAAGGGAGGAGGTAAAATTTCCCAAATTAAATGTTTCTTGTCTAACCCAGGAAGAAGTGCAGCTCCGCCTTAGGAAATTAAAATAGACAAACCCCAGGCCCTGACGGAAACACCCGTGTGGGCCTAAGAGTTAAGTAATGTGTTAGATAGGCCCCTATTTTTTAATATTTTTGGACTGTATAATAACGGGTATGTCCCAAAGGATTGGCGCATTAGCAAATGTTGGCCAATATTCAAAAAGGGTCAAAAAGGGATCCTGGAAACTATAGGCCGGTAAGCTTAACCTCTGTTTTGGGGAAAATGTTTGAAGGTTTTTCTAAGAGATGCTATCCTGGATTTTCTCACTGAAAATAAATGATAACGCCGTTACAAACATGGGTTTATGAAGGATCGGTCCTGTCATGAATAATCTCATCACTTCTATGAGGAGGTTAGTTCCAGACTGGGTCGGGTGAGGCACTGGAAAAATTTATAAAATTTTGATTTTTCTAAAGCATTTGATACTGTTCCACATAAAAGGTTGGGTAAGTAAAATGAGAATGCTTGGACTGGGAAAATGGTGCAAGTGGGTAAGCAACTGGCTCACTGATAGAAAACAAAGGGTGGTAATTTAACGGTGCATACTCAGACTGGATCCCTGTTACTAGTGGGGTAACCACAGGGGTCAGTATTAGGCCCTATTCCCCTTTAATATTTTCATAAATATCTTACAAAGGGATTGCACAGTAGAATATCCCATCTTTGCAGATGAAACTAACTCTTGTAAAGGAATCCACACAATGGAGATAATGTGGTTATTACAAAAGGGGGCTGGACAGGTTGGGGGCCTGGGCAGAGAAGTGCAGATGAGGTTTAACACTGATAAATGCAAGGTTATCACATGGGGAGGAAAAATCCATTACATGATTACATGTTAAATGGAAAAACACTGGGTAAAAGTTACATGGAGAAGGACTTGGGAATCCTAGTGGACAGTAAACTTAACTGCAGCAGCCAATGTCAGGCAGCAGCTCCAAAGGGTAAATAGGATCATGGGGTGTATTAAAAGGGGCATAGATGCACATGATGGGAATAAATTTTCCCCCCACAAAACAAGTCACGGTTAGACCACACATGGAAATATTGTGTACAGTTTTGGGCACCAGTGCACAGGAAAGACATTGTGGAGCTTGAACAGGTACAAAGGCGGGCAACAAAAATAATTAAAGGACTGGGTGGACTGCAATATCCAGAAAGATTAGCAAGGTTAGGGTTATTTAGTTTAGAGAAAAGACGGCTTCGGGGGGGCATAATAAATTTTTAAATGTATTAAGGGCCAATATAGAGATCTCTCTAAAGATTTATTTATAACCCCGGGCTGTATCTAGAACAAGGGGCATCCTCTACGTCTTGAGGAAAGAAAGTTCTACATAAACAAAGAAAGGGATTCTTTACTGTAAGAGCAGTGAGACGTGGAACTCTCTGCCAGAGAAATTGTCATTGAATTCACTAACAAGTTCAAGAAGGCTTGGATGCAAATTTTTGAGAGTGAAAACATAACAAGTTTTATAGTGACTAGGATTCTGAAGAAGGGCGGATACATTTCTAATGTAATATAACAATTAAAAGTGACCGGGATTCTAGAGAGGTCATTGATCCAGGATTTATTCCGATTGCAAGATTGGAGTCAGGAAGGAATTTTTTCCCTAACATGAGGACAATTGGCTTCTATCTCATGGTGGTTTTTGCCTTCCTCTGGATCAACACTGTAACACTTTAGCAACACTTTAATAAATGGGCTGAACTGGATGGACGTATGTCTTTTTTCGGCCTGACAAACTATGTAACTATGTAACTGTGGATTACCGTAATGAATGGGCCGATTTCAGCCCGTAATTTGCGCACTTCGGCGTGTAATTACGGACCGAAATATGGCCCATTTTAAGCCGTGTGAACATGGCCTTATAGTCAATGTGTTCTTTGTCCAACTTTTCAAAACGTATCTTTTCATCAATGGTACTTTACGAGGGTTTCTAGCAAATAGTTTGGCTTCATGTTGCTGCCTACTGATTGTTGCAGTCCTCACAGATAACTGGAGATCTACATTGATCTCCCTGGAGTTCATCATTGGATGCTTTTTTGCCATTCTTGTTATTCTATGATCTAGTTGGATGGTTGTATTTCTTTTCCTACCATGTGAATTTGGTTTCCATTTTAAAGCACCGGTGATCTTTGTAGCTGAGCAGCCAATTATTTTCTGCACTTCTTGATATGTTTTGCCCTCTCTAATCAACATCTTGATCAAAGTTCTTTCCCCTTTGGTACAACTGTACTCACTTTGAAAGGGCAAAAAACAGCAGGTACAATTGGCTTCCCTCCATCAAATATGGGCCATAATTAACACCTGTTTCTTCACAAAATGAGTGACTTCTCTAATTGAAGTCCACACTGCTAATTATTTGAACACCCTTCTTTCATTAAATCAGTCAGTTACACTAACTTAGCAGCTTGACTGTCATGACTGTTGATTCTGTTGGTTGTTCATTACTCAGCTGCACCTAATTTTTGACTATATTGTATTATGATTTCAGAAAAAAACAGTAATTAAACACATTACTAATGCTAGACTGCTGTTATGTTGCACATAACTGTATAGATTTTTATGATATGGAGCAGGATTTCTTAGTGACAAGCAGAGTAAATATTGAAATGACTTCTTAAAAGACAATGAAAGTCCTACTCACCCCATCTACATGTAGTGATTGACAGTTTTCCCTTTATCAGTGTGTTTAAGGAGCAAACTGTAAATCACTGTGTGTGGGTGAAGTAAGCAGAACTTTTGCATTCTCTTTTATTTTGTTCTCTGCTTTTTACTCAGAAATCCTTCTTCAAATTGTATAAACCTATACAGTTGAAACCAGAAGTTTACATATACTATATAAAAAGACACATATGCATGTTTCTCTCTCTATCTGACATGAAGTCAGAATAAACCTTCCTCGTTTTAGGTCATTAGGAACCAAAATTATTTATATTTGCCAAATGCCAGAATAATGAGAGAGAATCTTTTAAGGCATTTGTATTACTTTCTGCAAAGTAAAAAATTTACATATATTTCATTAGTTTTTTTTCAAAGTATTTATTTTAGAAGAACATTTTTCCTTATTACCAAAAACATTTTAGGAACCTAAATACAACCTTCAATAAACATTCAAGCATTCCCACTGTTACATACAATGTGATATTATAAACTGTCATATATGAACAGGAAATTGACTTCCATACTTCATAATAATTACAAAGTCACTGATTGGAATATACAAGATTCAATGCTATTAACCAAGATGTGGGACCATTCACACACATGAACCCCATGCACTCCATTATTTGAGCAGCAGAAACAGCAGCCCCTATTTATAGTTATATCCCGACCTCCTGGGCTCCAACACAGACACACGCATCTCGTACCTAACAGGATTGGGACGCGATCCAGAGGCTCCAAATATTCATGAACTTGTCCGTAACCCCCCTAGCCTCAAAAGTTAGCCTATTTTATGCCAAGTCTCCTTTAACATTTTGCTTCCATTGCTGTAATGATGGGGTTTTAGGAGTTTTCCTATTTATCAATTTTGTTTTCCTGACATAGAACATCTATAATCTGTACAATTGTCGTTCATACTTTGTCTGCAGTAAGTCCTCCACCAGGCCAAGAAGACTATTTTCTGGGGCGCAAACCCCCGGGAGACCCAATTTCTCATTTATAAACCTATAAACATCCGACCAAAAGGACCGTATAACAGGACACTCCCATATCACATGAAAGAAAGAGCCACGTGCATAACTACATCTTGAGCACTCCGGGATAGGCAATCTGCCCATACGGGCCAATCTTGATGGCGTATAGTAAACTCTGTGCAAACAATTGTTTTGTATTAGCTGGTCCCTAGCATTGACCACTGTGGCTCGCCATGTGGATGCTAACTCCTCCATGTGATGGGCTTCCAAACTGGGGATATCCTCCTGCCATCTATCAAAGGACCTTCGCAGGGGTGACGGTTGGCAACTCATGATACTTCTGTAAAATGTAGAGACCTGTTTTACCGGATCCTCCCTCCTAGCCACCTGTTCCAAGGAATCACACGCAAGTTGAATATGTCCCCCTCTATACTGTTTAAAACACGCATGACGTAATTGAAAATACCTGAAAAGCAACCCTCTTTCTGAACCCACTATCCTAATTAATTCCTGATAATTCCGGAAGCACCCCTCCGCATACAGCTGTCCCAAATATTTTATACCATGTCTCGGCCAAAGTTCGAACTCCAACAAGGAGGCTAGTTCAAGTAATCTCCCATTTCTCCACAAGGGGATATAAGGTGACCAGGTGTCTCTGTCTCTTTCCCCTCGATAAGTGCCCACAAACTTTTTCCATACAGTTACTGTCACTGCCATAGTAGGCGTATAAAATTGTGTCTGATACCGCCCCTGCCTATACACCAAATTGGCTAAAGCCTCATAAGAACCTTTGACTCAGTCGCTCCTCTCACACACAACAGAACCCGCAACATCAACAGACAACCCTGGCACACAGCCTCCACCAACCAACTGAGGCGAGCTTCCAGAATTGCTGAACACCGCTGGAAGAAAAGCCGCTCCACCGACAACTTCACCTCTTACAAACAATCGCTACACGCATTTAAGTCTGCACTCACTACCGCCAAACACGATTACTTCACCACTCTCATAGCCTCCTTGTCTCACAACCCCAGACTTTAATTCAACACCTTCAACTCTCCCTTCGCCCCCCAGCACCTCCTCACCCATCTCTCCTATCAGCGACGATTTGCAACTCATTTCTTAAATAAGATCAACCTCATCAGAGAAAGCTTCACCCCCCTCAGTCCCCACTACACCACTCTATAACCCCTACCATCGCCATCACCCACCCTCACCTGACACAGTCCCCAGTGAACACTTCCATAACCTGCTTTCCCACTGTTAGTCATGATAACCGCTCCTCTCTAGTGTCCCCAAAACCCACCTCACTACCTTAACCTTGACCCACTGCCATCCTACCTCATCCCAACCCCCGCATTTGTTATTTTCCCAGCCCCACCCATTTTTTAAATCGATCTTTAAACCTCTGGCATTTTCCCCTTTCCCCTCTCTTAAAAAATGCGCCCAACCCACACCTATCCTTAAGAAACCATCTCTGGGAACCCCTCCTCACTGTCCAACAATCGCCCCATCCATTGCCCCTTTTTGCCCCCAAAAATCCTCGAGCAGAAACGCCCCTATCTTCACGTCCCTCCCACCTCTCCTCCAACTCTCTCCTTAAACCCACCCCAAATAAAAGGTTTCCCGCCCCCAACCACTCCACTGAAACTGCCCAAAACCCAAAGTCCCAACGCCCCTAGTAACTGCAAAAAGGCCTCACCCCACAAACTCCGCCCTTCTCCTCCTAGCCCCTGCCCCTCTGCCTTGAACTGTCGCCCCCCACTCCATCCTGCAAACAAATCCTCTCCTCCCTCGGAAACACGGACCTGCCCTCTCCTGGATCTCTTCATACCTCCTGAAGGGACATTAAATGTCCCCTCACTCCGAAACCACCTCCTCCCCCACCCGCTCCCCTTTTTTTGGTGTCCCTCGGGGTTTCCTGTTCCGGGGCCCACTCCTCTTCTCTACCCCCACACTTTTTTGGTCTGGGCCCGCTCATCCCTCCCCATGGCAAACCACACCCTTAACGCGGGACACCCCCACTTTTTTATCTCCGGGGTCCTGACATTAACTCCCCCTTCTCCCCCGGGATCCCAAAATGCCTATCATCCATTTCCTCCTTCCCCTTTTTTCCCTCCCCCTTAAAACTAAAGGGTTAGATAAAAAAAAAATTAAAAATCCAATCCTTTCCAAACCGCCCTCTCTCCCTTTTCCACCTTAAATCTCCCCTTTTAACGTTTAATTTGGGGCCCCCCACCCCTCACCAGCTCCCAATTGGGGTTCTTGGGAAAAAACCCTTTGACCCCTTTTTTGAATTCCCGGGAAAAACTAAACATCCAACCCCCAAGCCCTTCCGGGGGGCCGCCTTCCAAAATTAAAAAATAATTTAAAGAAATGGGGCCCCCCAAAATTCCCCTCAACTCAAACCACTACTAAAACGGTTTTATCCACCCCCCTCGTCATCTCCCCCCCCTTTTGACTATTTTGCAAACATCTTTTTTTTCCTTGTGGCCCCCCCCCAGTTAGCACCCTCCCTCCCCCCCTCCCATCCAAACCCTCCCTTGTTTTCACCTTTTCTCCCTTCGCTACTCCCCTGCCTCTCCCCCCCACCCAAATTTTCCCTTCATTTCTCCCCTTCCCCCAACGAAAGGGTTTCCCCTTACTCCCCGGGGACCTCCAAAAGGCTCTCCAAAAAAACCCTCCCCCCCTCCATAAAATCCCCTGCCCAAAATTTCCAGATACCTCCCCTCACCAATCTCCCCCCTTCCTCAAAAGGAAACCTTTCCCCTCTGCCCCCTCTCATCAGCCCCTTTCACAAAAAACCTTTAAACACCTGTGCCACCCACCACTTGGAACCCAAATTAACCCAAAAACCAACAGAAACTCCCCCCCCCTTTTCCCCAAATTTTCCAAAAGAAAACCTGAAAACCCTTTCTTTTCGGGAAACCCTTAACAAAAAAACTAAAAAACCCCACCACCACTACACCGGCCCCGCAACCAATTTCTGCCCCACACCTTTCTGTCTTTTCCCCTTTTTTCCTTTAAATTTCCAAACCCCCTCCGGGGGATTTTTTTTTTTTTTAATTTTAAATGGGCATTTTTGTAAAACCATTGTATTTGTTCAAAAATTTGTTATGTATGTAAAAATTTTCCCCTTAAAAATTACACGCCCGGAATTAATGGCGCTCAAAAAATAAATAATAATAATAAAAATTAAGGCTCCCTCCAAAACCACCCCCGGGGTTGTTAGGGCCCGCCCTAACCCCCATCCTGCATAATTTTAACGCAACCGCCAAAAGGGCAGATAAAAAAATTTGGGCCCGGCCAGCCCCCCATCCTCATACAATGCCTTCAATGTGGATTTGCCTATTCGGGGGAGACCCCCAAGCCGGAGAAAGGAGGGAAATAAAATCCTTCAAAGCCTTTAAAAGGGCCCCTTTGGGGGATCATAACGGGGGCCGTTCTATACGGTACAATAGCTTGGGGCAAAAGGACCTTTTTTTATAATTTTTAATACCCCCCCAAAAACTAGCGTTAATGGCAGTGCCTCCAAAATTTTTTTCAATTTTTTAAGCGATTTTCCCTTGAAATCGAATATAAGGTTAAAGGGATGAATCTCTTCAAAATTTTTGGGAAATCTTTAAATTTGGGGAATCGAAATTGATGGGAAATCTCAATTTGGGCCCTCCTCAAAGAAAACCCTCAATTTGTATGGGAAATCCACGGGGAAACAGCCCCCAAATTTGGTCCTTTTTCCCCTTTTAAAAACCCGAAAAACCCCCAAAAGGTACCCAAATACACCCAGAAATTTGCCTCCAAAGACCCTTTTGGGGTTTCCCCAAATACACAGAAAATTTCATCCAACAGAGAAAAATTTTTTTCGGAAAACCCCCCAATTATTTAAACCCTTTCCCCAATCTGAGAATTTTTTAATTATGGAAGCGATAAGGGTTCGATAGCCAGGGGCAAAAAACAGAGGGAAAAAAGGGAAACCCCTGTCTATTTCCCCCTACAACTCAAAAAGGGCCAGAAAAAATAACCTTTAAACCAAAACCCTTTGGGCTGTCTTTTTTAAAATTTCCCAAAATCCGGGGCCCATTTCAAAAACTCAGCAGGGAAACCCCCAACCTAAAACACCGCCCCACATGAATCTCCATTCTATTGATTAAAATTTGGTTTTTCCCATTTTTCAAGCGCCGAAAAAACCCTACACCCCCGAATTATAAATGGGGATTTGCAAGTTAGAAATATAGCCTTCACAATTAATTGCGGGGAAATTTTCCCTGCATAACCCCCGTTTGGTCCACCCCCAAAAGAGAGGAAAATTAGAGTTGAGCCTTAGCACAACACACCTTCGCCAGAATTTTACATCTATGTTTAATAAAAAATTTGGTGGGTTTTACTGAATAACTCCGGGGGGTTTCCCGGGCCCTTGTGAATCACCACAAGGGTTTGCCTCATACTGGGGGATTTGGGCAACGGGTCCCATCTCAAAAGCACCCCTTTTAATCCCCTCCAACCTGGGACCCCCTCCTCTTATACAACTTAAACCCATTCCACGGGAAACCATCGGGCCCCGGGGGCCTTGCCTTGGCCATCTGCCCTTACCAACAATCCTCCTGAAAAATTGGAACCGACAGGATCTCCCCCTTTTTCAGAGATACGGGAATGGTTTGGGACCCAAGAAACCCAAAATCCGAATCGAAACTGCAACTGGAAGCATATAAAGTCTTGTATACTCTGCGAATTGTTCCGCTATTCCCCGGTTTTCGTCACCAACCCCCCTTGAGTTACTAATCCCTCTACATCTTTTTTTGGGGGTCCCCCATTCTACCAAGAAAAAAGGGCCCTTCCGTTTTTATCCCCCTCCAACACCGTATGTCGTTGCGATATAATCTCTTTTGGGGGTGTACGGGGTAGAAATAAATTGTATCCCTTTGTGCCCCTCATCTTCCCCTTTTGGGGGGCTCCCATCCGTCCCCCTTTCCATAGCACTTCCGCTGGCCAAACCCACCCCAAATTTTTCCCCTACGTTTTTTGAGGATCTTTCTGTGATGAAATACATGAATAAAGCCCCCTCGGGTCATGCTTTAAATGCATCCCATTTCTCAAGGGATCAAAAGAGACCTCTTTAATCCCCCAATAACTCCAAATCTCTCTCTGCAACGCACCTCCACCTCTGGATTTTGGACCATTTGGGGTTTAAAGCCCCCACCTGTTAGCCACCCCTGCACCTGGCGGGGTCACCCAAATAAAAGGGGGGGACGCGACTAAATTTCCTTGGGCAAAAAATCTACAGCGTCACCTGCGAAACATATCAGGGGGGGAAAACGTAAATAATACAGTGACCCACACCCGAAAAACGGGAAAACTGCCGTCCGCCAGATGTCCCCATCTCCCACTTCAAAAGCCCACAAAACGGCCCACACCCCCAACAGGTCATGTGACGGTCTGGGATTAACTATCTGACTTAATTGTGTTAAATCTCCCGCTAAACTCGGGGTGGTAGATAGAGTGCCGCAGGGCTATATTTGGCCAAACTGACCTGAAAAGGGGGGGGAATATATCCCCCGTCCACGAATAGTCAGACCACGAATTTGCCCTTCATGACCACATACCGACCGGAGGGGTCAATGTACACATTCTAATGAAAAGGAAGATTTTTTTAAAACTAGAATTAACACCCCCCCGCATAATTTGAATACACCGCGTGGTATCCACTACCAACCCAAAGGTCTCTTCAAAGGCCAAACATTTGACCCATAAGGGTGCGTTTCCTGAAATAAAAGTATATCGGTTTGAGGGGGCCGGGAGGAATTTTAAAGACCGGGGCCCTTTTTGTTTTACAATTCGGGCCTCTGACATTCTAAGAATTTCCCTTTAAAAGTCGCCATTTAAAAACTCCAAGGATCCTTCCAATGCTTGTACGAGCCCCAGTGCGGACAGCATTCAACACCATGCACACAACAACACACCGCAATAACAACAGCAAAAATTTTGGGAACACCCCATTCCCCCACCCACCGCCCACACCGCTCCAACAGGTTGAGCTTTCTTTACCCCAAACTACAACAAAAAAAATAGTTCAACTTTTTGCTCAAACCCGGGGGAGCACCTACCCAAACCTGAAAAGCTCCCCCCTGAAAACCCGCAAGGGGAATAGAGCAACACCCTTCCTACAATAGCTAAAAAGTCCAGTCCAGTGCCCATATAGTGGTCGTAATAAACACCCATTAACTAAAACTTTCAATCTACAGGAGGTCAAACCCCCAAACCAACCCATCATTTTGACAAAAACTATGAAAGCATCGGACCCTATTTTGGGTTACTTTTTTTAAATTTTATGCAAGAGGGTCCTGCTAAAAAAACTTCCAACTCTCTTGTCCCGGGGAGTACAACGGGAGGTAAAATTTTAACGCGCCTTTCCGGCGTCATCCAACCAAATCATTCACCTCCTCAGAGAAGTAAAAAACAAGCTTTATCTTTTCTTGGACCCTCACCTGGGGGGTACAGCATCGCATTTTTCAAGCCCATTCGCGGAGAAAATTTTTCGACTGAAGGAACTGGGCCCCCCTTTTCTTTTGGACTTCTGTGGTATAACCCTAAAACGATAGCCTTTATTCTCAAATTTTATCTCGCCTTTCTTCGTGCGGCCGACAAAATGGCATCTCGATCGGGTATTCAACACTTGCATGAAAAGGGGCTGCGGGAGGCCCTTTGGGTGGCGGGGGCCCTTGTAGGGACCCAAAGGGGCCCTTTAAATTAAAAACGGGAGGAAGATATATCGGATCAAGCAACTTTTTTAAAAGGCTCTCTGCAAATTTTTTCCGTTCATCCCCTTCCGCTCTCTCTAGACCCGAAAAACGCAGTTGTTTCTGCGGTTGGGGTTTTTCCCCGCATCTTCCCCTCCCCTCTTGGGAATTTTAACTTTTGCGCATTTGGGGGGTGACACCTCTTGTTAGCATGGTATCTTCAACCGCACCTATACCAGCTCAGCCTCTTGGTTCTTTCTCTCATTTTGTCCAATCAGCACGAGCATACAACTCATACCCCCCCCCCCCCCCCCCTTTTCATTTGACTCAGGGGCATCCACTGACGGGTTTTTGCTGTAATTCAAGGATAACCCGGGGTTTTTGGGCCATATACACCCGCTTCTGCTAAATTCAATAAAGCACGCTAGGAGCCTTATCAGTAGTGGAATAAAACAACTTGTACCAATAGTCCCCCTGACCCAAACAGCCCTTATACTTTTCCCCTGAGGGGGACGCCTCTTGGGAACCCACTCTGCCCCAGCCGAAATCTGCAAATGCTCTTTTTATCCCCTCACACGGGGGCTATGTTAACGGGGTAAAGACCATTTTCATTGCCACTCTGGCCGTTATGCACTCTATAGGGGAAGGGTACCTGCATTTTTAAGGCTTCACTACACTAAGGGGTCCCCCCCGATTTCCCACTGTTATTTCGGCCACCACACCCCCTCCGGCTTTTTTTCCTGTCGGCTGGGGTTCTCCCTGGGGAAACCACACTCACTGTGTACCCGCCCCCTCCAAAACACCCGGGATACCGCCGCGTCCCTCGTGATCTTCCTGCGCCTCTCCCTTCTCACAGCTCCACAGCCGAAGTATGCGGGCAAGATGGCCACTGTTCCCACCAAGCACCCGCGGTCCTTCCCACCCACAGCCCCGCGATCTCACTGAGAATTCCCAGTGCCCCGCTCCCTCTCAGGAGTTTTTCTCTACACCCAGAGTCTTTTGGGGGTCTTGGGCCCAAAATAGGGGCAATAAAGACAGGAAATTTCCGGGAGTCGCAGACTCTTTTTAGTGTTTCCTCCACCATGCCCAGGCCACACCATTTTATTAGTATTTGATATATTGCCCTTAAACGTATGAGGGGCAAACATTTTGGGATACCTTCCACAACCTTTTTCTCGCAATAGTTGGTAGGAATTTTGGCCCGTTCCCCCGACAGAACTCTTGTAACTGAGCCATGTTTGTAGGTCGCCTTGCCGCATCTGCCTTTCAGGTTTGCCCATAAATTTTCAATAGTATTAAAAATCAGGGGTTTGTGATGGCCACTCCATTGGCGTATTTTTCGGGCATTGTCTATTTGGAAGACCCCTTTCCGCCATGCTTTTTACTTCCGGCTTGGGTGTCTTAAGATTTTCAGATGCCACAAAATCTACTTCCCTCATGATGCCATCATTTTGTAAGTCACCAGTCCCTCCCAAAAACAACCCCACAACAGAGCTGCCACCCTCGTGTTTCACATTGGGATGGGTCTTTTTGGCTTCCAACTTTTCCCATTTTCTTTCCCAAAATAAAGAGGTCAATATCCAAACAGTTCAATTTAGTTTCTATAATACAGGACTGCTTCAAAAATGTAGGTCTTTGTTCCCGTGTGCATTTTCAAAAATAGATCGGCTTTTATATTTTCTTTTGGGGTAATGGGTTCTTCTTGGCAGAGTGGCTTTCACCCATGTTGATACAGTACTCGTTCACTGTGGATAATGACACAATCTCAAACTTCCGTCAACATCTTCCAAAGGCTTTTGCTTTTTTCTTGGGTTGATATGCACATTCGGACCAAACACCTTTACCCCTGGACAAAAGAACCCACTCCCCCTGAATGTTTTTGATAATTGGGCATTCCCATCTTGTTTGACTTGCGTATAATTGTTTGTACGGGTGAACAGGGACTTTTTGGTACTGGAAAATTTCACCCAAGTGACACAGACTTTGCATGCCACAATTTTTCTTCATGATTCTTGGCTGATTTTTTTAAAGTTTCCCATGATTTTACGCACAGAAACAAATGTTTTTTGTGCATTAAGCACATCCAAAAGGGGGTGTTTCTGGTGTCGTTAAGCACTCCACAGGGTTAAGGGACATCCCCAAGACTCGGTGGACGTCCCCCAAAATTTTTCCCTTTTTAAATGTTTCCCTTTTAAAATTTAAAGTGCATCTGGGTTTTTACCCCGGAACCCCAAACTAAAAATGGCAACAAAAAAGCACATATCCAACCAAAAATTAAAATTGCTTTAAAAAAAAAAAGGGGGGCCCGGAAAAAAGTCTTCCTTTGCCCCAGAAAAAGAAATAACAGAACTGAGTTTCTAATTATTTGGCAAGCTATAAAACAGAGTGCTGTTCCATTATGTAGCAAAAATGTCTCAAGGTTTTCAGAGGCTTTTGCTTGAAAACTCCATTTTTCCTTGCTCCTTACGTAAACCATTCAGATAAAAAATCAATCTCGCGCAAGATACCAGATGGGGGTAAAAGAAACAAGATCACTTGATCCAAAAAATGGTCCCGCATCTGAACACAGAAAATTGTACAAAGTTTTTGAAAAAAAAGCAAAACATCAAAAAATGTATAAAGGTTTTCACTAAATAGAATTCATAGCCGGGACCTGATTGCCGTTTTAAACAAAAAAGGGTAACAGATGAAACTTTTGATTGCTTAAAACGTTCCCCCCCTTTTCAATAATTTAATATTTTTCAAGGTTTTTACTTTTCATTAAAACCTAAGGGAAATTTAGGTTAGAAAATCATAGTTTCTTTTATAGTAAGAAGTCATAGCACATAATATAGTTTCTCTTAGCAAAAAGGGTGCTTTCTTCAAAAAAAAATGCCACATCTTCCAAAAGTGTATCTGGGATTTCAGCTCTGCTTCATTAAAGTGAATGGACAAATTGCAAACTAAAAACAACCTATGGTAAAATGGAGTACTTTTTTTTTAATTTGGGTTTTTTTTTCTGTTTTTTTTTTGTATTCTTGTTGTTCTTGCAATCCCTTTCAAAAGATCATGACATCTCCTGAATTTTCGTAAATTTTTTAAAAAAAAAACAATTCTGGAATATAATCTGTGCGGGGTGTTTCTGTGTTAATATACCTAGAAATGTAAAGAAAAAATTGCAACAGGGAGTTTTTTTTCTCCTTGTCACAGTGTGAAATTTTTTAGCACGCTCGACAATTCAACGAGTACGGATACAAACCCCAAAAGGTAACACCCTGCTGACAATTCACTAAAAGACTTCGATAGGAATAACTGAAGAACCACACAACAAAGAAAACTAAGAAAGATCTCCAGATTAGTCTTACATGGGGTCAGGGGAGGGCCACTTTAAGTCTGGATATGAAAAAAAATAAAGGCACAAGCTGACAACTTACCAATAAAGTCCCCAATTCTTTTTATTAACTGTATAAAACTAAGGTACAGACTTGGGGGGCTAAATCCTCTCTTCTGCAATCAATAGAGGGCCTTCCAGCAAAGGGCTCCACTAATACATTCCCCTAAGTAGACAAACAAAAAAAATATAGCTAAATACTATTCTTCTGTCAATCAACTACAATACAATAAAAGACTTTAGGTCTTGAATAGTTTCATTCCTTTAAAATTTCCGGGTAGTGGTATTGTAGCGCACTTGGATTTCTTTTGCTTTTTTAAAACCCCGGGCGGGGGCGTGTCCAGCCTACCCTCCCCGGAGCATTCAAGCGGGACATACCCACTACTTTTTTCTTTCATTAGAGAGGGCCAAATTTTTCTACATAGACAGCGACCTGCGAATGAAGATCCCTCCCAGCCGAACCAAATGGCGCGAACGAGTTGTGAGCACTTACAATATATATATATGTTATATATACATTTGGGTCGGAAAGTATTCAACCCCCCTTTTTCATTTTTTCACTCTTTCTTTCATTGCGCCCCTTGGGAAGATCAAAAAAGTTCATTTTTTTTTCCCCTTAAGTACACTCTGCACGCCATCTTGAATGAAAAAAAAAACAAAAATGTTTATATTTTTTTAAAATTTTTTTAAATAAGAAAAACTGAAATACACATGGTCAAATATTTAACCCTTGCTGTGACAATCTATTTTTCTCACATCGTCCATTTTCCTTCTGATCCTCCTTGAATGGTTCTACTCCTTTTTGATCCCCTGTGTTTAATTAAACTGATTTAAATTGATTAGGGAAACCACACACCCCTTCTATATAAGACCTCACAGCCACTTTCATGTCAGAGCAATAGAACATGAGGTCTAAGAAACTGCCCAAGGGCTCAGAACCGAATTGTGGGGAAAAAACAGATTGGCCAAAATTACAAAAAAAATTTCTGCAGCACTCAAGGTTCATAAAAGCACAGGGGCCTCCATAACCTTAAATGGAAAACGTTTTTGGGGCACCCCAAACTCTTTCCCCGACCCGGGCCCTCCCCGCCCAAAATAACAACGTGGGGAAAACCTTGGGGAGAGAGGGGAAAAAAGAACCCCCCAAAATCACGTGGCTGAGCTCCAAGATGCAGTAGGGAGATGGGAAAAAATTCCACAAAATCAATATCACTGAGCTCCACCAGTCGGGGCTTTAAGACAGCGTGTGCCGACAGAAACCTCCCCTCAGTGAAAGACATATGAAAGCCCCATACATTTGTAAAAAAAACAAAGACCCCAGACTAAGAAAATAAATTCCCTGGTTGAGAATGAAGTTTGAATTTTTTTGGGTTAATTGTAAGGGTATGTGGAGAAAACCGGGCACTGCCATCCCTGCCCAATACAACCCCCAACAGTGAAACATTTGGTGGCAGAAAATCACTAGGGGGGTGTTTTTCAGCTGCGGGGACAGGATGTTGGTTGCATTTGAAAGAAAAATGAATGCGGCCAAGAAAACAGAGTTTCCCGGGATGAAAACCTCTTCCAGAGCCTCGGGACCTCAGTCTGGGCCAAGTTACTTCCAACAAGACAATACCCTAAGCACACAGCTAAAATAACAAAGCATGCTTCAGAAGAACTCTGTGGCCATTCTTGACGGCCCGTTAGAGTCCTGACCAAAAACCCAAACTGAGCATCTCTGAAGAGCCTTGAAAAGGGCTGTCCACCAATTTTCACCACCAATTTTGAGGGAACTGGAGAGGATTTTTGGGGAAGAAGGCAAGGACCCCAAAATCCAGGGTAAAAAAACTTGTTGCATCTTTCCCAAAACCCTCATGGCTGTACAAGCTCAAAAGGGTGTTTATACTCAATACTGAGCAAGGGTCTGAATACTAAGACCAGTGAAAGTTTTTTCCCCTTTTTTAATATATTTGCAAAAAAGTACATTTCTGTTTTTTTTTCTTTCAAAAAGGGGGGGAGTGGCCGATGTACATTAATGACCAAAAAAGAATTTTTTTGATCTTACCAATGGCTGCATTAACAAAGATGAAAAATGTAAAAAGGGGCTGAATACTTTTTCCAACCCCACGTATAAACACACAGTTAAACCAAAGTTTACATATGCTATATAAAAAGACACATGCTTTTTCTCACTACACATGAAATCAGAATAAAACCCTTTCCCTTTTGGTCAATTGGATTACCAAATTATTTATATTGGCCAATGCCCGAATAATAAGAGAAATTTTTAAAAGGAACTTTCACATGTTTATCCCCCATTGCTGGGGACAGCAAAGCTAGTGTCAACCTGCTGTTCCCAGCACTGTGCCCCTTATTCTTAAAATGCAGCAGTTTTAGACATTTACCCCTAAAAATCTTATTCTGAGCAATGTTAGCCCCCCCAAAAAGGGCTAGCCCCACCCCCTTTTTCCCCCCGGAAACCCCCCCGGGACCCCCCACCCCCCAATTCGGGTTAATAAGGGGGGTGGGGGGCAGGGAGGGGGGGGCAGCTCCCCGCCCCCCTAGACAATGCATTATCCACGGGGCTATTCCCCGGGAAATTTCATGTCACTTTCTCCCCGCCCGCGGATTGCCGGCGGGAAGGAGAGACGGAATCCATAGTTTTTCTATAGAACCCGTGTATTACCGAGTTACTTAGGACGGAATTTGGGGCCGTACTGCAGCGCAAATACGGCGCGCATACGGGTCCAAACCCTCAAATAAGCCGGTAACGGCCCAATAGGTTTAAGAGGTGGGGGGGGCTAGCCTCAGTGGTGGGATTTGAAAAAAGAGTTGAGCATTAAAAACACGAAAACTACAGCATCTTTCAGAATAAGGGGACAGCGCGAAACAGCATGTCTGACACACTTTGTTCTGACCTCCCGCAAGGGGGCATAAACTATTTTAACAGTTCCTTTAAGGCATTTTTAATACTTTCTGCAAAGTCAAAAGTTTACACACATTTTATTAGTATTTGTAGCATGCCCTTAAACTTATGACGGGGTTTTAAACATTTTGGATACCTTTCCCACAAGCTTCTCACAATAGTTGGGTAAATTTGGGCCCTTCCTCCACAAAAACCTGTGTAACTGAGCCATGTTTGTGGGGTTCGCCAGCTTCATCCCTTTTAAAGTTTTGCCTATACATTTTAAAAAGGGTTTGTTTGTACTTTGCTTAAAAATTTTTTGTACAGAAATAAGCATAGAATCCTGTGCATATAAAAATTTTGAATTTGCAAAAGTAAAAAAATGCCTTAAAAAATTCTCTCTCTCATTTTTTCGGCTTTTGGGAAATACAAATAATTTTGGTTCCAACTGACCTAAAACAGGTAAAGGTTTTTTTCTGAATTTTTTGTCGAAGTAAAAAACACAGAGTGGGCCCCTTTTTGTGTCTAATACTAAACTTTACCATGATAGTAGGGGCAATTCATCTTGGGGGAATTCATATTTTTTAAAACTTTTTTTAATTTTTAATTAAAAAGTACTATTGGGTTTTTAAATGTTTGTTTTTTTTTAATTGTTCGATTTGGTTTTTTTCTTTTTTTCTAAAAACATTGTGCATGTAAGTGTTAAAGGGGCCCACTATTATTTTGTAGGTTGTTCTGTTGGAAAAATTAGAAATGAAGCCAATATTAAACACAGACATAAAATTCAAAGTTTCTAGAAGAAATAAATTTTTTTTTAATAGTCTTAAAAAACCCCTTCAAATGTCTTTTACATTTTTCCACCTTCTTACCCCCCAAAGGGCTTTGTTCGCTTTTAATCCATTGGAACTGGTTTGTTAGAAAGACATCACTGAATAGATTTCCCGCCGCCCATGAAAAAATGTCTTTTTTTAAAACAAGGCTTTGAATTCAAGAAATCAGAACAGAGAGACATTGTTTTTTGTTTTTTTAAAAAAAACTATCTTAAACTGAAAATGTTTTACATGAATTATAAGAAAAAGTGCCCCAATGTCCCCCAAATAAATTTTTTTCTCATGTATGCTGGGAAAACCCTGATGCCCACCTAAAGGGCACAAACACCCAAACAAGGGAGCTACTTTAGTATGGAGCTATAAAAGCCTCCTAATACTGGCACAGACTCTGCCAAGAATTAATATCCAAGCAATATAATTAGAGGGGAGTACCTCTCTCT
>JAODAL010056071.1:0-23526 GCA_025379985.1 Phyllomedusa bahiana | reverse complement strand
CCTTTTAATTTGATTGGTCAATTTTTTCCCCATAGGTTTTTAATGGGCCCCCGGTGCCCCCTTTTTGGGGGTTTGGGCCGGGTTTGCCAAGCCCCCCAAGTTCAAACCAATCAGCTTTTTTCTGCATTTTTACTATTTTTTTGAACTGCCCCACCTTTAATTTTTGATTGGCCCAATCTTCTCCCTAGGTTTTCCCCCAATTTAAAAAGGGTTAAATTTGTCGCTCCTTTTCCCTGATTTGGCGGGTTTTCCCTGCCGGGGCCCAAAAGAAAACGCTTCCCAGAATTTGAATTACTGTATTTCCCCGGAAACCAATTTTCCAAAAAATTCCAAAATTTTTTTTTCCCGATTAGCGCCCGTTCTAGATTTTTGGAAAAGGTGATTTTTTTTATTTTATTTTTTTTGGGGTTTAAAGCCTTTTTCAGAAAAATGTTTTACCCCTTTAAAATTAATACATAATAAAAAGTTTTTTTTAATTAACTCCAGCCGAAACGGACATTTTTAAAATGATTTTTCGCTTTTTTCCACTTGTCCCCGAATGGGAATAAAAACCGATGGGCCATTTCCCAAACTGCCCTAAGTCCCCCCGGCACCCCACCCCTGGCAGGCCCGGTGCCTTTTTTCCCCGCTTTAAATGAGGCCCCTGGACGGCGAATATTAGGCGCAGCCCCGCACTGCGCCCCAAAAAACTGGGGGGCCCGGGGGGGTTTTTTACAGGGTATTTATGAACGCCCCCTACGTCGGGGCCGAATCTTAGGGCGCAGTCCTGCACTGGCCTCACACACTGACGGGCGCGGGGGGACTTTAAAAACCGTTTAAAATGAGCGCACCCGGCCCCGACATAATGGGGGCCCCAAATTTCCCCGGGGAAAAACGGGGGGGGAAAAAATTTTGTGCCCCGAGGGGGAAAAGATTTATCATGTCCCCCCTAATCCCTTGGGGATGAAAAATCGAATAGTTTTATTTTTTTATAATTTTTAAAAAGGGTTTTTTCTTACTACAATGATTAGTTTTTTAAAAATTGGGGAAAGAAAAAAGACAGCTTTTTCCCAAATACATTGCTCTTTTGATGTTACTTTGCTCGGGAAATTTAAAAAAAGTTTTTAATTTCCTCTTAGAGTAACACTTTTTTCTCCGGTTTACCAACCCCCTTTTCCCCACCCCCCTCTCCCTGTTTTCTTTTCTGATTGATCTAAGCGCTGCCCAGCCCAGCGTTCAACCATGTCGAGTCACCCCGTTGCAGAGTTTTAATCTAAAAGAAAAACAAGTTTATTTACCAAACTAAACGCAAGCTTTTTTGCACCCCTTGGAAACCACATTTTAAATTTCACGAAAGAGGAATAGCAAAAAATTAGCCGGGGTAATATTCTCTGCTATAGACCCCCCCCACAGCCTGAACCGGGAATTTGGGAAAGTTAAAGCGGGCTGTAAATTGTAAAACTAAAGGGGTGAAAAAAAAAACCCTAAAATCGAGTTTCCCAATTTTTTTAAATTTTTCCTGATCCTCATCAGTACAGAGCAGAGTACTGTTTGGCAGACCAATATACATTTGACACAGCTTTGGTAGTACTGGTTCTCCTTGTGGAGATCCAGTTGGTATATGGAATCTAACAGTCCATGTTCCCTGGTAGAAAATAAACAAATCAGATGGAAGAAAAATGTCTCACTAGTGCTTCCTATAGGTTGCTATCCCTTAAGTCAATGTCCAACGTGTTAAAGAAACTTATTCTAACTTGCATACTTTTTAGAAAAAAATGGCTTTAAGAATTATTCTTTTATTAATTGATTCACGCATTCATTTATCCATTCATTCCTTTTTAAATTTTAGAATTCTTTGATACAAGAGAAAATGATAGCAAAGGTGGAAATAACTTATTAGTCTTGGCTTCAGAAAGAATGCTTTATATAGTTCAAGCACCGCTCTGACCCTTTTTGTTGTACAAACTGCATGCTACAGATAATTTGCATCTCAACAGAGGGAATTTACTATTCCAGATGAGATAATTCTAGCAGGGGTGTAAAAATAAATAAACTATAACTAAAGGAGGGATGAGAAGGGAAAAAAATGGAAGGATGTTAATCAATACCAGAAATCTAGCAAATTAGTATTTTCATGCATGTTTTATTTGGCATTGTACATCTACTAAACCTTGAAATGTTTTTTGCTGGCTAATTTGCTATATTTTTACCATATAGTTCAGATTGAAAAACAAAACTGTAATATGTATTGCAGTCAAGTGGAAAATCATTAATGAACATAAATACAAAACCAAACACATGATCAAATATATGGAAATTCATTTTGAATCCAAATTTATAATTTCAAGTATATTACTTCAGGCTATTTACTTCACATAAATTGAGCATTCTGCACAATTAATGAGTACAAATATGAAATAAAAGTAGAGTAATATCTACAAATGTAATCTTAAAAAATTAAAAGCAAAGTAGACTTGTGAAAAATACTGTGCACCTGTGGACTTCTCAATATAAAAATTAAAAAGATCAAAATCACTGTAATCAAAAGATAAATCAATATTTGATGTTACCGAAAACATATTGTTATCAAGTATTTGTAAAAGTAATAAAAAAAATCTCTTATTCACTATGGGTGATATGTATGAACGTTGGTGCAGACAGACCAGTTCTAAATAGCTTTAAGGTAGTGTAGAATGCACCAGAATGTAAGAACCTGTTCTTCTGCAGTTCATACATACAGGCGTATTGTAGTGCCAATAAAAGTCTGGCTAAGGCAAACCACCTGGTCTGGTTGTTCTAACTGTTCTGTGTCTAGGTTTGGCACCAAAGAATCATAAATGTATCTACTTCTAAGAATGTAGTGCGCCAACCCCAGAACATCCCAAATCTTTGGCTTATTAAAAAGCGTCTTTGGCGCATTACAAAGGGACTTATCGTGCCAAAGTTTGGAGTGCACCTCGTCATACACTCTTTTTGGCTCAAAGTACACTGAGAAAACTGGAGCAGCCCGTTGTACATGTCACGCTATATTTTTTTACTGCACATAATGCATGAAACATAGGGTGACATGTATGAACAGGGCTGCGCCAGAATTCCGGCCTCAAAAAGCTGTAATAGACTAGTTCTATAGATGTATGAACAGGTGTACTCCAAACTTTGGCGCGATAAGTGCCTCGGTATCGCGCCAACGACACTTCTTAGCACGCCAAAGTTTTGGGGCGTTCTGGGGGTGTCGCACCACATTAGTTGAAGGAGACACATTTATGATTCTTTGAAACAGTTAGAAGAGCCAGACTTGTCGTATTGGCACTACAATACACCTGTACCGAGGCACTTATCGCATTAAAGTTTGGAGTGCACCTGTTCATACATCTATAGAACTGGTCTACTACAGCTTTTTGAGGCTAGAATTCTGGCACAGGCCCGTTCATACATGTCACCCATAATCTTTGATAAGACATCCTCCCATTTAACCTATCAGGGCATATTGGCATTCCCTTCTTGTGCTACCTAGACTAGAGAGAAACTAATAAAAAGTGTTTTTTGTGAATCCAGCATATCTGTGTTCATATGGACAGCCATTTATTAGGTGGCAGTTATCAGTTGTCCACCAGGGCACCAGGTCTTTCAGGCAAACATCATTGGTAACTGAATAGTATATCTGTGTCCTCTGCCATTCACTCTGCTTTTGTTGGATTTATGCAGGCAGGTATGACGAGTCTGGTATCCTGTACAAGTTAGTAGGGCAGTAAAGAGTCCATTGTAAAGCTAATCTAAAGCTCGAACCTGCTCACAGGGGAATGGGAGAAACCCCTGGTGGGCCCCTGAATATGGCAGACCTGGAGTTTCTATTAAACTGCCTTGGAAGAGGCAGAAAGTCAGAGAGAAAGAAGAAGAGTATAAGAAGCATGTACAATAGCTGTAGGATGCCTAAATTACAACTAACTTGGTAAGCCAGAAAAAAGGAAAAGATGTTAACAAATATCACAAGTTTAGCAAGTAATCATCTTCATACATGTTATAGCCAGCATTGTACATTCTTCATACCTTAAAATGTTCTTTGCTAGATGATCTGCTGTACTTCTGCCATATCATTTAGACAAAAAAAAATGCAACATGTTTTACAGACAAGTGGAAATTCATTAATGAGTGTCACGGCTGCCCCCGCGACCACCCCTCGGGCCACAGGCGCACTCGCTCCAACTTACCCAGCCACGTTCTGTGACTGTGTCTCTGCTTCCCGACGCGCGCGTCCCCTTCTCCTAGGGCGCGCACATTCCAGCACTGTTAAAAATTAAAGGGTCAGCGCATCGGTAATTCCATTGCCGGTCGCAGCCCCTATTTAAAGCCTACCCCTTCCTGTGCCCAGCGCCGGATCTTTAGTGCCTATTGAGAAAGCGTTCCTGAGTCTTCCGCCATACCGTGTACTATACCTTCTTGCCTACGTCCCTCGACCACGAACCTCTGCCGCCTGTCCTGACCTTATTACCTGTCCCCGACTATGTCTACGCCTCATGATTCTGTACCACGCTCACCCTTGGCTGCCATCGCAAGCAAGTCATGTCAGTGGAAGCGACCTGGTAGAATCCCGCCGCAGGAAGTCCATCCCGCTTTGCAGCGAGCTCTGGTGAAAACCGGGACCTACTTAGATTCCTGGCATGGCTTACGCCATCGCTTGCGGTGGTCCAGAGTATCCACTACTGCTGCTCGTGACAGTAAGATCCGGCCATGGATCCCGCCAAGGTGCCTCTGCCTAGGGTCGCTGACCTAACCACGATCGTGGCGCAGCAATCCCAGCAGATAACTCAGCAGGCCCAGCAACTCAGCCATCTCTCCTCCATGATGCAGCAGTGCCTGGCCACCCAGCAGCAACAACCCGCTCCTGTTGCGTCCACTGCACCTTCGGCTTCCACACCGGCTGCTGTTCCAAGGCTCCATCTGTCTATGCCGTCTAAGTTTGATGAGGACTCCAAGGCTTACAAGGGCTTTATCACCCAATGCTCTCTGCACATCGAGTTAATAGGGAACAAATTCCCTACTGAAAGGTCGAAGGTCGCATTCGTGGTCAGCCTTCTTTCTGGGAAATCTCTGGCCTGGGCTACCCCTCTTTGGGACAGAAACGATCCAGTCACGGCTAACCTCGCCACTTTCCTCACAGAGTTTCGCAGCGTGTTTGAGGAACCTGCCCGAGCCTCTTCTGCCGAAACTGCCTTACTGAATCTACGTCAAGGAGACTCCTCAGTGGGCGACTACGCAGTACAGTTCCGCACCCTGGCCTCGGAAACTATTATGGAACGATGCAGCGTTAGACAACACCTTCAAGAAAGACCTCTCCCAAGCGCAGTATTCAAGGATGCCTTCATTTCACCCGTGATACCGCCTTTCCTCCTGAGTGACCTCATCTCCTTTTATTTGGCCACTCAGATCGATAAATCCAGTTTTGACTGAACAGGCGAGAGGAGACCTCCGTCAAGGAGGCAACATGAAACCCTGCCAGGGGGCTCGTACGTTATTCCCCGCCTAGCTCCTTGTATTCCAGAGCGACTATCACAGTTGCTCTCCCTTAGACCGCGGTTACGCGAGGAACCCATGCAAGTGACAGAAGCTCATTTGACTCACACAGCCGAGCTGACCCTGGTGACGTGCATGACAAACCTATCGATTCTATTTGCTAGCCAGCCCCAAACATTTCCGCCTGGGGGCTAGCCCCACTTCGCCACTCAGCGGGGATCCCCCCCCCCCCCCCCCCCGTTCCTCGGACCACCCCTCCCCCCCCTCCGGCGTTCAGGGAAACGCACGCACCTAGGCCACTGTGCCCGTAAGGCTATCCATACGGTGAGGCCAAGTCCTCCTCAGTCATTTGACATGCCAGTGCTTTGTCGGATCTGCCGAATTCACATGACAGATGTTCAAAAGGGTTTTGGATGCATTTCTGGAGCGTAATAATATAAACAACACACAAACGTTATAAGTGTCTAAGATTACTAGGAGGGAGGGGGGAGTCATTGCATCCAGGATTTTTCGAATTGCAGATTGGGAGTCTTGGAGTTTTTTTTTTGGGGTTTTTAGCTGAAGGAATTTTTCTCCCCCCCATAAAATGAGAACAATTGGCTTCTACCTCATTGCGGTTTTTTGCCTTCTCTTCAGCGATTCAACACCTTAGCCACACAAGGATGAACTAGGATGGAGCGTCTCAGATCTCATTTTTCGGCCTTACAAACTATGAAAGCCTATACGAAACTATAGGACCGGGTGTTCAATTTCAAGTTTCCCGCCTGCCTGGATCCCTGGCCTCGCTGCTAGAATTTGTGGATGCTGCCTCTGGTGCCTAGATACAACCTACAGATGGTCCGCTGGGAAAAACCTCTTGGTCATCTCCCTCTTGTCAATTGGGAGGATCCTCACATGACCCGATCCGGAGTTACATGTACCGAGCCTTGACTCCTTCAGTAGGGGCGTCCCTTACATAGGAGAAGCTGGTGTTTTACTTGTTCCTCGACCTCCTGCGTCTGTCCTCTGGATCTTACCATGGACTGCTAATGCGGCCACGCCCCTGTGCTCAACTTGGAGAAACGGTCGAAGGATGTTGATCTCGCTATTTGGTGCGCACGCCCACCGGTGCTCTTCCCTGCTTCTTGGATACCAATGCCTCTTTAGAGACACAGGTCTTACACTAGTCCATACCAAGAATTTGCCAAGATGTGTTCTTCCGAGAAGCAAGCTGAGACATTACCTTCACATCGCCCCTACAACTGCCACGTTGATCTGCCTGATCCGCACCACCTCTCTTGCACTCAGGGCCCAGTCTACCCGCTGTCAGTATCCGCAGATGCAGCGCTATGTCTGGCTCCTAACATTAATAGAAAATCTCCAGAACGCGGAATTTATTCAGAAGTCCTCCTACCCAGCCAGCGGACTGGATTCTTCTTTGTAGAGAAGAAAGACGAGACTCTCTACGGCCATGCATCGATTACCAAGGGCTCAACAAGATTACATTAAGAACAGTATCCCTGCCTTTGAATACTGAGCTCTTCGACGCTACGGGAGCCAGATATTTTCTAAATTGGATCTCGCGTCGGGAAGCTTATAACTCTCATTCCGCCATCACGGGAGAGGGGCGACAAATGGCAGACGGCTTTTAACACACTGCGATGAGACACTTTTCTTGAGCTACTAGTGATAGCCGCTCGTCCTGTGCCTACGCTGGACGTGGTAGGAGACGAACCTAGAACCACGGCATGTGATCATCCCTCCCCGAAAGGCTAATTATGCTGCGCCCATAGCAGTTGCAACTAATCCTTAGGGGCAGACTTATTTGTGCCCGGCCAACCGCTAAGAAATGAAAATACTGTACATTGCGCGATCGAATTACCCAGGAGTGAAGAAATCTTGCTTTTCAATCACCGTTTTTATTGGTTGGCCCAGTCTGCGCCCCAAAGCGTTCTATGATTAGTGGAGTCGTGCCACTTATCTATGTGCCACTGACACAACATCCTTCCCCAACACCCCCCCCCCACCTGGCCAGGTCTGCCTGCAGCATCTGCCATATTCCTGAGACCACGTTATAGCCATGGACTTTATTACAAAAAAAATGACCCATACCCGCACTTCTATTCGGTACATCCGTAATCCTCGGTATGATTCACAGATCTGCTTTTCCAAGATGTCACATATTTGCTTCCTCTAGCCAGGTCTACCCTCTGCTCCTCGTGTGGCCAGCCTATTTTTCCAACACATTTTCCAGCTGCCCAGTGGTGGTACACCCATAATAGTCTCACGACCGGGTGGGTCCAATTTGTTTCTAGGTATCTGCTTCCCTCTGTACCTAGACTACAAGTTAAAATTGGATTTCTCTGTCTGCCTATCACCTCAGAACCAACGGGAGGTGAGAGGAGGGATATAAAGATACTGGGCCATCTATCTGCGGCACTTTGTTTGCTTGCTCGTCAGGACGACGTGGGCAACCTGTTAACTCTTGTGCAAGAATTCTCATACAATTTCGATTAAGACTCCGAGTTCTGCCGGGGCGATGCTCCGCCCCCTTACTACATGTGTCTACACTCACAATACAAAACTAAAAAACCAAAAAATAACAAAAAAAACACAATTTTATAGAATATCGCTAAAATAATAAAAAAAACTAATTAAAAATATTAACATAATAATATTTATAACATTTAAACATAACAAAAAATTCTAATAGAAGTACAATTATAAAAAAAATAAATATATAATATTAAAAATAAACCATTAAACATTCACCAAAATAACTAACAACAGCAACCCCCCACAATTAAAATAAAAAAAACCATAAAAATAAACTAATAAAAAAAATAAAAAATCAATAATTAAAAAACTATATAAATTATTAATAAAAAAAACACATAATAAAAAAAAGCCCTCATAACGACAAAAATAAAATTAATCTTGAAAAATTTCCTATTAAAAAAATAATTTAATTAAAAAACTTTAACAACTTCTAAAACCAAAACCAAAAAAAATAAATAAAATAGAAAAAAATTCAAAAAAGCACTCATAAATAAATTTAAAAAAAACAATATATATAAAAAAAATATCTTCCTACATTTAATATACACCCAAATAAAATATAAAAAATTGAACCCGAATAAAACACAAACAGACAAACTAAACTAATAAAACAAAAAACTAAGACAATTAATAAACACAAAAAAAAAAAAAAAAAATCTTAAATAAACATAAAAAACCATCATACAAAAAAATAACACACGTATATTACATCAAACATACCTTAACTAAAAAATACAACCTCCTAAATACTAAAAAAATACGACTCAAAAACAAACAAAAATTCTACAAAAAAATACTAAAATGGGCGAATCCCATTGCCCCCCACCACTCCACCTCTCTCGACTGCCTCTTCTGCAGCGAGTCTCTGGTCGTGGAATGATTTGGTCCAGGCATCATTAAACAGCATCTGGATCAGCACACGCCAGTCTCTGCTCAAACAGCGGGACGTCTGCCCCCGCATAAGCAAGCAAGCAGATATAAGAGAAGGACCCCCGCCATTATCTTCTCTCCTGCGAGATAATGTATCGGTTGTCTGCTGACGATACATTCCGTACTCATGATCCCTCTGCGCTACAAACTGGGTCCCCGCCTTCTCTCGGGGACCATCTTGAGGTGGTGAAACGCGCATTAAAGTCAGTGGCATATAGTACTCCGACGTTTCTCCCACGATAGCGGGTCCCGAACTCCGTTCCACGTCTCTCTCCTCGCACGCAGTTATCCTGAATCATTTCTCCTGGAAGTATGCATCCTCAACTCCCTGAAAGCTGAATAGAACACGAACATCTTCACATAAAAAGAAATCTTGGCCATGAAACGAATCAGGCGGAATAGCAACCACATTTCCTCATAGACTGGAAGTGGTTAATTCGGCCGCATCCGAGCAAGGTCGGGCGAGCCAAGCAGGACAACATTCTGGATCTGCACACCCTGGTCCGCAAATTCCTGCAATGAAAGAATAGGTAAGAAGAGGGGCCTCAAGGGGACGGTACATGTCACGCTGCCCACCCCCACGACCCCCCCCCCCACAAATCCGGCGTCGTGTGCGCGACAATCCCGTAAAGCCCCTGCGGCGAGGTGAGCGCCGCGACCCACATGCTCGGGGCGCATGGCCGCACATCCGCCCACCAATCTTACCCAGCCATTGCTCATGACTGTGTCTACTGCATCCCGGCATCGGCGCCAGTCCCCGCCAATCTCTAGGTGCATGCACGTGCGTCCGGCCACTCGAAAAAAATGTTAAATTTAGCAAGTGCCCTAGCACCGCGTCTAAATTCATTGCCTTCGTTCCAGCCCACTTATCTTCAAGCCTGCCCCCCTTTAACTGCTCGACCCAGAAGCGATCTTTGTGCCCTTTTAGCCCTGCTATTGAAAATGTCGTTCCTGAGTCTCCTGTACATACCGTGTACTCGCTACCTTATATAGCCCTAGTTCCTCGGATCCACGAACCTCTGCCACCCTTGTCCTGACCTTATTGCCTGTCCCTAGACTATGTCATACGCCCTCACCGTTCTGTACCGTATGCCTCACACCTTGGCTGAGTCATCGCAAGCAAGTCACGTCAGTGAGAAGCGACCTGGTAGAATCCAGCTGCAGCTGTTCCATCCGCTTGCAGGCGCACAGGGCTCTGGTGCACAATAACCGGAGGACCTACCTTTAGATCTCCGACTCCTTGTGTGGGCTTACGCAATCGCTTGTGGCTGGTCCAGAGATCCACTACCGCGTCTGTGACAATGAGCAGTGCAGAATTTGGCCCACAATTGGAACAAGAGAATCCCCCGATGGTGCCCTGAGTTATAGCAGACCTGCCGAATATTCTTTCGAACTGCAAATTCATCCTTTAGGAGGCAAAAGGCCGAGAGAAAAAGGCAAAAAGTGATAGGGCAGAATGATCAAAAAGACATGCCCTTTACACGTTAGCTGTAGGGTATGTCCAGAATCAACTCCACCAGTGACCCAGGAATTAACCCACCAGGTGATCGCCCCACGAATGAAATAATCATGGTAGGCCCTATTGCATCCCAGATCCAACAACTGGCCTAGCCTGACAACCACAATAAAAGCCCCCCCCCCCCCCCCCCCCCCCCCCCCCCCCCCCCCCCCCCCCCCCCCCCTAAAAACCACAAAAAACAAAAAAAAAAACAAAAAAAACAAAAAAAATGCACAGGTCTGGCAAGACGCCTGCTAGAACTGCTCTTCTTCCGATGCGTCATTATAGGAATCAGTGAACTGCCACATTTTGATTCGTTTTAATCAACAGCGAAAAATGATATTCTACAATGAGGTGAGCGGCACCTAACGAGGCGCAAATACACTCTATAGAAGCGGGCACAAGGTAAGCTGCCAGCATAGAAGGGGATAAGGAATAAATCTGTGGGTGGTAATTGAAGGAGAATAACATTGTCTGTGATGAGACATTAAGGGCCCAAGTGTATTTATTTTAGGGGGGTAAAAAGGGTGCTAATATGTGTACGCGGCACTAAAGGTGGAACACTATGATATTTGGGCGGCATTTATACTTGCCCATGGGTCTAAATGGCGCAGCATTACAATGTTAGGGCTAAGGTATGAAAATTACTACAAGGGTCACAAATTGCTGTGTCAGGAACCAATTAACTGGTAGAAGAGCCCCACCTAAGATGTGTCACATATTGCCTGAGCTTAAGTTGTGTCATAACCGTTATATCTTGTGGGCAACTTTCTGAGCTTGTGGCATAAGTTTGCAGCAAAGGGCAATGTAGAGAAGAGAGCAGATGCGTTGTGCAATTTGTGATGAGGTCAAGGATGTGCTGTAAAGTGGAGAGCTGAAGACATCTGGGCAATAACCCTTACAGAGATTACTGGGCCAGATTCAGAAATATTTGGAAATTAACTATTCTAGATAGAGAAGACATTACCTTTTGAGTCATTGGATTCTTAATGGATTCATAATCTGTAGAGGCCCTGTGTAGTACTGGTATCTCACCAAATATGGAAAATAAAACTAAAAAATAAACTTAATCAAAATCCCCTGCGAACTGTCCCCCCCCACCCCCCCCCCCCCCCTCCCATTATGGGTGATAGTGTAGTTTATAAAATGTCATACTGTGAATGTGATTGAATTACTCTTTAATTACTATATAGGTATGTATATGATAATATTAGTTATGTTTTCTACATTTAGTATTACACTATATAATTGTCGATTATGCCAATTGCAAAATTATTAGAAGAGGGATTCAGTGGGTGTGTTAAAAAACATTTCTAGTGAGGATGTATTAAAGGGGATACCAGCTTCCAGTATCCACAGTGCTGGCTTCTGTAAATGTAATATCAGAGATAGTGTACTGCTGAGCCCGTATATTATAATCTGTAATTTTGTCACCATGTTATGATGTTTCACCCCAGACAAGTTGTTATAATTATGTTCTGCCAGCTGCTGAAAACCTATCAGTATGATGTAACACCCCACAAACACCGCGTTCTGCAGGCTGATGATGTTTGTGATACGATGTTCCGCAAGCAGCTGGTGGACAATGTGGTATGAAATGTATAACCAAAAAGTAAACATATGCTATTGTGCATTTAGCTTTAACTATGACACGGATTACAAATCCTGTTGTCAGCCGCTATATTTAATATTGTACTGTGCTTTCTATCAAGAAACTAATCTTCTCTTCTATTAATATGTCAAAACCTCCCAAGAGGGCGACATACCCGCATATCAGAGATTGCGGTGATAGATACCTCAAGAATGCGAGTTTCCTCTAATCCTCACCAATCATTAAATGTCAATAGTTGGTTATGATCCACACAGAAAATGTAGTTCTGAAAGCAGTGGAAGAGACAGAAGTCATCTGAAGCGATTAGTAAGTTTTACATGTTAACCAACTTATACAATGCATTTTTTTGCACTAGCGTGATCGTAACCAAGATAGTGTCACAAGACATATAGGTGCCCTGTATATGATGAGTCAAATCCGCGAGCCTCATCAACCAATCCCTATAACATAGAACTTAAGACCTTTAAGTAAGACTATAGATGGGATTTTACATCATCATGCTGTTTCACTGAGTCAAAAGAAGTTATATACTCACTCTGCCTCGTCAGCTTATGCGATAGGTCTGATAGCAATACCTTAAGCCATCTATTAGTCTACTCTGTAACTAGACTGAACGCTGTTACACTGACGAAGAGCAGGAGATGTTGTCATTCAGAAAACAAAGTTGCGTGTGCTCTTAGGAAGTTTGAATCACAATTTGCCCTTATCTGTTAGACAAAGCCCTAATCTTATGGACCATATTTTAGTACTGTTCAGAATCCCAAAACCCCTCTCCAACCTGTAGAGACATACACTCCTGACTTCTAGTCGGATAACAGAATTATAGGTCCGCGCAGTAACCACATAGGAATAGATGCGGACATTCAGAGCAGATAAAATCTTCTTATCTCCCTAAAATAAAGATAATATCAAATATTAATGTTTGAAAAAGTCTTCAATTACCTTCACATGTTGAAAGTCAATGTTTAGTAGTAAGAACAATGCATTAAATGGTCAGCCTGTGCAGTAGAAATATTAATAATTGCACCTAGCGCCCACTTCGTATCTATCATTCGACTGTTCCTATGGGAGCTTCCCAATTTAAGCACGAACTTTTTTTTTTTCTAATTAAAACAAAATAGTGATATACATTCTCTTCTTCTTAGCTTTTTTCATTTTTAGATTGCCCCCTTATTTTTTCGAGTACAGAATTTATTAAATTCTGTTGTATGTATATGATTATGGGGGGAGCCATCGTCCCTTATCTGCTTTTAACAGTCTTTAGAGATATGGTTTACTGCAGCTACATGGACATAGGAACCTGTGAATAGGAGACAGAACCTATTGACTTTATAAAGGAAAATAAGAGAGTTTTTCTAGACATGCTTGCTGACCTTAAGGAAGAACTCACTATGTAGTATAAAGGAACAATGCGCGAAGTGTGTGACATAATTCTATTGTAATGGTAGATCCGTTCTTCTAACCCTAAACAAGCCACGCGGCCGCGGATAAAAGGTGTGTTGCCCCAAATATTTTAGCATCGGCTTGGACTGGCCCATCGGGGAGCTGATAAAACCCTCAGTGGGCTCCAAAATCCGGTGCTACTTTTCAAATGTATGTGCGTCCTCCGGACACATAAACAGTTGAAGCGACACCAGAACAGAGAACCAGCAGTTTCCTGTTCCCCTGATTACTCCTGTAGCTCAAGGGTAACATCAGTAGGTTTTGGGCCTACAGTATGCAGCGCAGTTATACACTCATCTACAACTCCCGGCCACAGGCCTTATGACGCCATCTACTAGTCACAACATTCCCAACCCGCGCTGCGACACGCGCCTGCGAACAGACTTCAGCCGCATACATGGTGGGTTACACAGGTACAGGTAGAGTTGTTGTTTTTCTTTTTGTTTTTTTTGTAATTTATATTGTCAAAGCCCGAGGGATGTTATGAGTCTGAGAGCTGGCCTACCTAGTGTAAACGCCGTATAGGCGGATATACTTATGCTCATACTTGGTAGGAGGCAAGTCCAATATACTACATAAACTGATGGGGCAATATACTACTGAAAAAACTGAAAAAGCAGACCGTAGATATCATGAACCTTACCTCAAAATACGCGGGCATATATAACCTGAAAAAAGGAGGAGCTACGATACCTTACCTAAAATGGGGTCATATAGAACTCGAAAAGCTGAAGGCTATATATCTACCTTAACTGCGGGCAGGGAGCGGGGACATTTATAACTGGAAAAAGCACTGCTTGTGGTATAACCTACACCTAAATGGGGCAGTGTATTATCTTTAAATTTTCTAATGGTGGGAGAAGCTAATGGGCCCGACATGATATGACAGCAATAATAGTCGCATGAAGCTTCTAATTCTCCATCCTTTATTATCAGTGCGATATAATGCCACCTTGATGTATGAAAGTAGGTATTTGTGTGTTCATACAAATGCTGTAGTAACGTTCGGACACGACTTGCTTATGTGTTAGGCGCCATTACGCGAACATCAGGCGCATAAGGCACATTTTTTATCTAAATTTAAATATTAAATTTTTTACAGCCTGATAATTTTAATAATACACGTTTTTATTAAAGCTGTGGCCATTTATGACCTTACTGCAAATCTAACGCTCCACTTCGACTCCTCAGGCCTCAGGCAGACGCACATGAAATATGGTCTGCCTGTCTGTTCCTGCTAGCAAATATCGAGCCGGAGCAATGTACATGCGCCTACTTTTGTCGTCTCAATATTATCGAGTGTGATGCGACACGCCCTCAGAGACACGCCCCCTCATGTTACGGCATTCGAAAAGGTGTTGATCTTACAAACAAATGCACCTAACACATGCTGTTAGGCGCATTATAACATCGTAGCTCGACTCACGGTGCATTGATTACGCCTGGTGAAAAAACTTTTCATACAATGTCGCGCTGCTATATATCTTTTACCTAAAAACACCTATATATGCTCTACCTAATTGTGCGGAGACCGTAGTATACATGCTCTACCTAGAAGTCAGGGCCCCCCCCCCCCGCCCCCCCCCCCCCCCCCCCCGCGCAGGAGGAGAGGGTATATATTTCCTTTACCTAACAGTGCATCTATATGTACCTACCTAAGCAAGCCCCCTATATACATTTACATAAATAATGGAGCGTTCTTATACAGTATACCTACAGTACATGCGAGCCTAAATATCTCCTATCTTTCAAGATAGCCTATATATTTACTGTTAATCTAATGGAAGGGCATAATAATAAGGACACTACCTAACAAAGTGGCCCTAATAACCTACCTAACCTACCATACCTGTTGTGGGGCTATCATAGCCTACCCAATGCGGAAGGCAATTTATAACTGACCAGACCGGGGCCTTCCTATAAATATATAATGTGAGGGTTTATACCCCTACTACTTAATAGGATCTTAAATACAAATACACTAACCCATGAACACTAAATGAGGGGCTCCCATAATAATGTTCTGCTATTAAATGAATGGTTGGGACCTATTCACCTACCTAACAGGAGGCCTTGTAAAACAGTGTCGGACTGGGGGAATCTGGACGACCCACAGGCGGAATTGATCTGTGCGGGGCCACGACCCTACTGTACATGAAAAATATAACTCGGCCTCAGTCAGACTTCAAATGCCCAGCCCTCATTTTACCACATAACAGACAGCTACTGTGCAAAACTAGACTGCTAATTATTCGAGTACAATATCAAGGTAGTCACACATTTGTCAGATCATAACATCTATCATAGCACACAGGGCCCTAAGTAGCCTCCATCATCATCTGCTCCCTCCACCCACATACAATATTCCCTCTCCAATAGTCCACATACATATCACCCTCCGCTTTTACCTTGCGCCGCACCTCACCACCATTCAAAATAAACACAGCTAAGAAAGTAAAAGTGTAACCCTCATCACAAGGTCAGGTTGTTCCTCACTCTTACAATAAGCCGGACCACATGTACAGCTAGCCACTATACCTGCGCAAGAATATAACCTAAAGACAACGCACACTTTGGAGCCATCCCACATAGCAAGAGTAGACTACTAGCTACTTTTTCGGAGTTATAACGACACACTACCACGCATATAGAAGACCACAATAGGTGGTCAGACACCCAGCTCAGGTTATTAACCTACAACACCCGCCATATAACGGAGACCACAATAGAGGTCAGAAACAGATCAGGCCCGAATAACTACAACACTGCCATATATGAGACTCACATAGATGCGTCAGACACCAGCTCAGGTACATTAACCTACAACACCATATGGCGACACATAGTGCGTCAGACACCAGCCCAGATATAACCTTACAACACCGCCAAATATAGAGACCACAATAGCAGGTCACTTAATCTCCTCAAATAAATTAAGGGATCTACGCAAGAGAAACAGAGATGTGACTTTTGCACTCACTATGATTTACTATTTTAGCCCGTAGGCCAAACTTAAACTCTATCAGTTATCTATCTGTAAAATCACTTAAAACAGTTCACACTAACTATTATTATGCTAGTAACTCTTAACCTCTATGCTACACTATATATAAAACCTGATTACACCATAATCCATCTTCTATACCCCTTTTTGATTCTGAAAGAGAGAATAACCCTCCCTTTCTATTATCATGTCTGGATGTAAGCCACCAGCACAATAATAACAGGACGAAGCCTTATATCTATTAGCAAACCGTACCTAAATATGCATCTAGTAAAGGCTACATACTACTTGTGGCAAGTTCAGTACCCATAATACTCATTGCGACACTGAAACAAATGAAGGGCCCCTTTGCTAGAAACACGCTGCCAGAGGTGACTACTTCTAGACACGAGCCGTGAGAAATCACATTTAAAACGTCATATCTGACCTGCCCAGAGCATGTTTCCCGCCAGCCTAACCTGCGCTTCCATCAGGAGAGATTTAGAGGTCCTGCATACATGTGAGTGCTAAGCTCACTTCCTTTTTCTATATCATGTTAGCGTACAACCCCCTCATCAGCGTGCCCCTCACCCTATTAGCATCAGAGAATCCACCAATAAGCCCACTTCCCCCTTCCGCCTCTCCCCTGCAAGCTACACTTTTTTTTCTTTTATAATATGGTCCTGCTAAAGCTGCACCATGCTCCCGTATGATACAGCTAATCTCAGGCCAAATTCGCCATACTCATAACAGGCTTGCGCCCTCATCATTACCGTACTCAGCCCAGTAGCCAACGCCACTGCCCACTAGCTGACACTCTCTAGCACCCTGACTGGTGATGACACTGTGTACCTCTGTGTTACAAAAATACTTGATGCTTCTACATGAACACATGAGGTACACAATTTACGGAAAACAATGATTTCTGTTTACAGTTATTGGATTTTGTTTTGACACATAACTATTTTTTGTTTGATGGCTACTTTTATTATCAAGATAAAATGAAGCAGCCATAAGGGCACTGTCTAGTGCCACCAAAGTTTTAGACCTGAATCTATTTTTAGGTTGCTGGGAGAGATGCTATTGTTTTTTCTGTAACATTGAATATTCACATGAAAAATTATCCTTAAATTTTTATTCGAAAAATTTTATATTTTTTAAATTTTTTTTTTTTTTTTATTTTTTTTTAATTTTGTTTTTTTTTTTTTTCTTTTAGTTTTTAAATTGGATTTGGGGACGCGCTTTATTGATGCTATTTTGATTTTTTCTTTTTGGGATGCGTAGTGAAAAATTATTCATGGATTTTGTATCTCAGACTCATATGATAATGAAATTGGGATGAAATTTCACGTTGAAATTCATCGGGAGAAAATAAATTTTTTGGGATCTTGAAATTATGTTGACGATGAAAAGATAGCAGATTCAGACAAAAGCATATTCAGCACCGAAAAATACGGTTACCAATAGTTTGTTAAATTCTTTCTAGTGGATCCACCTTTCTCAAAAAAAGGGGATTCCCATAGGCACAATTTACCTGATGGGCCTCGTAGAAACTAGTTACTACACATAAGAGGATTTCAATGAAGAATGTATAAAGTTAAATGCACGTTATATCAGGCCAAGGGGTTACCAAAAAAATGTTTGAGGGCAAGGCGCTTTACAAGGCATTTGACCAGTAGACATGAGGACATTTATTATAATCAGATATACAAATGAAGAAGAAAAAATGATTTCCTTCGTTGTATATGGTACCTTTGATCGACAGAGCCAATGAAAATGAGGGGCATACTTAAGACATGACATGATTACCACATTCTGAAGCAGATCCCAGTTATTCTCTGAGGTAGATTTCCCTAAATACCCCTCACGTGTCACTTATAGCAAGAGGAAAAAATTTAGGGATGAATTTAGCTACATAGTCATTTTGGAAAGAGATGGCAAAAAACATAGGTTACAGTCTCGGTGCGTACGGACGTCATATTCCCTGTGGCAACTGTTCATTTGTCCATTTATATGAGAAATCTAAAGAATTTGATTAATCACATCTGATAAAGAGACAGATTTGAGATAATGACAATTCATTAATTGTACAAACACAGGAGGATGGTGATTTGTATAGGGGTATGTGTACATTGCACCCAACGATCTATGTTGGGAAAAAACATACAGGAAGTTTTCGTGCCGTCGGCATCTCAAAACATCCACTGAGTTACTTATTACAAGCTAGAGGTGAATACCCTAGCGAGACACATGTTTGGAAAGTACATAATGGTGAAAATAGAGGTGCTCTAAATTTGTGGGGATCTGTGTATCCCCCCCCCCCCCCCCATGAAAAGACTCTAGGCCCGAAAGAAAAGGGCGCATCTGGATGTAGTTTTGTAGCAGGAAGAGGCCAAGTATGGATAATAAGACTCAAATACATTGAAAAACTAAAGCCTTAAATGTAAGGCTTTTCATTTCAGTATTTATTTAATGTATGCTGATGTCCCTATAAATAATTTTTGAAGAAACATGATTATGTGATTTAAGTACGGTCAATGCGCACTATAGCACAGTTGAATTGATAGACCAATGCGAGACTAGCATCAGAGTTCACAAGTATGTTTTTTCCCTCTTCTCTCAATCATCCCTCCTGACCCCCACCGCCCTTCCCTCCCCCCTCTGCCCTCTACATTGTCCCTCATTTTCCCTGGTCCTGTAAGGATGATAGGTATTGATCAAGTGGAGGCCACGCCGTTTCTATTTATACAAATCAGGTTGTAATGTATATTGCCTTTTGTGCATGGAGGGATTTTTTGGTAGCGCTGAATTGTAATGGGTATGTGCCACTCGCGTTTTTGTGGCGAGACTGCAAGTCCTGGGAGTGGATAACTACCTATCTTCATGTGTATATATTCATCTATGTATTAGATTAAATTGATTTCTGCCGCCTGCCGTTGATCTACGTGCTGACTGCCGATGCAACTAGATGCAAATAGCGTTTGAAGACACTAAATAATTTTTGCCATGCCACACATATAAATGCATGCTTTCCACTGTGACGTAATTGAATTAGGTCGGCTAGCCGTGAGTCGGAAGAGAGATCTTCAATGTGGAAGTTGGGAAATGAGATAGTCCACAACTGCAGGAGGGAAGAGTGTGGTCCTCACATAGTAGCCTGCACAACTTTATCTAACATTGAATATGAACAATGTACAATATAAAGAAGAAGTGGTATGGGAAATAGTTTCAAGACATTATAGTATACAGCACAATAAAACATGTACTTAATAGTGGCCTTCAGCTTTATTAAAATGAATATGTAATATTAGATATATAGGAGAAGTGCCTTTGATGGGAAGAATAAAATGACAGTTGTTGTATGTACAGTGAAATCTGTATTCACAATGAATATGCACATATTTAGATCTGGGAAAGATAGGGGGCTTATTTCGAGAGTGATAAGCAGGGATGTATTGAGCTGTGGAATTTGATGATAACACCTATTCTTCTTAGTTCCGTTGTAGGTGAGCCACGACAGTGTGCCAATAATATGAGAAGAAATAAGACGGAAAGCCCGTCACAGTCAGGGCTGAAGGTCTGTCCTTTTTACTACTGGAGCCCGTGCGTGGCGCGCAGTCATATCTTAAAGCTTCTCAATCCATAACATATCATTCTCAAATATCTTATGTCATTCCCCCTTCCATATCTTATCAATTATTTTCACTATACATCATCTACAAATACTTATTGATCGTGGGATGTATAGCTGTAAGGTGTCTTGGGCCTTTATGTGCTAATCTCTATTTACTACCATTTTATCACCCTAATATGTTATTACCAAACATATTATAACATTATATTATCATACACCACATTTCTCATTCTCCCATCATACTATTAAAACTCCCCCCTCATCCGCCCGGCCAGGTGAAAGAGTCGAAACATTGTCGGGCACAGGTCAGAGTATGACGTTTTAATTGTGATTCTGCACCTCGTCTAGAAGTGCTCACCTGCTCAGCAAATGGATAACATCATATATCGGGTGGGGGGGGCGGAGAACCAACGAGGAGGGGAACCCTCACGTGACGAAAACTCAAAAATAAGTAACGCGCTGCTCACCCAGGGCGCTCTCTATTTATTCTGTGTCATGAGATTAGGACGACTGCCCAAGTAGTAGGCTTAGGGACTCTTACTGGAGTAGTACTTTGCTATAGATTAAGGTCTGCTACTGTTAATCAGGTGGTGCTACACACTGACTTGATTAATAGAAACGAGTCTAATTCCTCTTACAGGACGCAAAAACAGGGTTAAAAGATGAGGTTAGAAATCAGGCTTTTTAAATATGTGTGCATAAGAGGTTAAGAACTGTATACATAAATAAATGTTGACGGCTTTTAGTAGTTTTTACAGATGAGAACTGATAACGAGTTTCAAGTTTGCTTATCGGCCCCCAAAATAGTAAATATAGATACATAGAGTCGACACCAGCTCATGTATAACCTACAACACCGCAACATAGAGACAATAGAAGGTCAGACACCAGTCCTCAGGTCACATCAATTACAGTGAATTACAACACTGAATCCAAGTATAGAAGATAAAATAACCTGAAATCAGGGATCACGGATGACGTCTTATCGATGAGTCGTTTTTATTTCATTTCTTTCTTTTTTCGTTTAGTTTCACTGTGTTTTTTTTTGGTTCTTTTTTTGTGGTAGGGCGGGTATCTTTTAGGGCTTTAGTTCTCTTCTTCATAGAAAGTGCGTTCTTATTACCCTTTTCATTCTCCATCCGATCTCCACACCGCCGATGATGCTGTCCCGCACACAACTCATCCCTTGCCAGATAATTTAACACAACAAATATCTTAGAGTCCTCAATTTTCCAGCACCTTCTCTTACCATTCCCATCCTCTGTACAACCTGCCCAGGAGTGGTGGATGGCCGGGGCACTACAAGTCATATACTTAAGAGTATCCTAAGCGCGGCACGGTTGGAGAGATGGGGCAATAGGACTAAATCCCCTGGAGTCTAATGCCCCCTACAACTATGGACTGCTGCCTCTCAATTATATATACCCTCCCCCCACCCCTCCCCCCATACGCGTAGGTAGGCAAGACCCTAGAAGGTAAGCAAAATGGCAAGGCCCCAGGTCGCTCCCCCCCCCCCCCCCCCCCCCCCTTCTAACTTTATAGACCCTCGTTTAGATAGGTAGACCCCTCGCCTGGCTATTATAATTTGTAGGCCATTCTCCCAGGCCAGGCTTGAGTGCGGTACCTAGCTACGGGGGTAGATAAACAAGCCCCAGGTAGAATAAGCAGGCACCATGTTGAACGTAGCTCGTCTACAGATATAGGTTGGTGGACGACCCAGTTAGGTAGGCTGTTGGTAGGTGCAGCTTTTCCCTTCAAGTTAGGATTAAGCTTTAGAGATAGTTAGGGTCTCCCTTATTATATAGGAATTCAAGCAGTTAGGCGACCCCCCGTTTATGTAGTATCACAGGCAGTTAGGGCTTCCCTTGAGTATGATCATACATGGCATTTAGCGGCTCCTCCTGTTATGTAAGTATACAGACAGTTAGGGTCTCCTTTACGTAGTAGTACAGCAGATTAAGGCCTCCTTCTAGATAGCTATACAGGCAGTTGAGGGGTCTCCTTAGCCAAAAAAAAAAAATTAAATTTTTTATAGTAGATATTGGCCAGTTAAGGCACTCTTTACGCTAGTTATCAGGCAGATTATAGCGCGCTTTTTTAGGTAGTTACAGATAGTTATGGAGCCTCTTTATCAACTATAGCAAAAAAATAACCCCCCCCCCTTTTATTGATTAAATACTCCCCCCCCCCCCCCAATTTATATTTTTCCCACCCCCTTTATACTTATATTTCAAACCCCTTATATTTAAATTTTTCCCCTTCCACTTTTAAAATTTATTTTTCCCGGGGGCCCCCTTTAAAAATATTTCCCAACCCCCTTTAAAATTACACCCCCCTTTTTCAAAACCCCTTAAACTATCCAAACCCCCCTTTTAAAAAATTTTCCTTAAAACCCATTTTATTTAACCCCCCTTTTTTTTTCCCCCCCCTTTTTTGGGGTCAGGGGCCCCGCTTTATGTAGCCAGGGGCCCACCTTTTAGTTGTTCGGGGCCCCCTTATGTGGGCCCGGGGGGGGGGGGCCCCCTTTTTAATGTAGCCGGGCGCCCCTTTAGTACCAGGGCGCCCCCCCTTTTTGGGTAGCCCGGGACCCCTTTTTAGTAGTCAGGGCCCCCCTTAATACCGGGGCCCCCCTTTTTAGTAGCCCGGGCCCCCCAATTAGTAGCCAGGGCACCCCTTTTTAGTAGAAAAGGGGCCCCCATTTTTTTCCAGGGCCCCCCCTTTAGTACCCAAAGGGCCCTCCATTAGTAGCCGGGGGCCCCCTTTTGTAGTCGGGCCCCCCCCTTTGTAGCCAGGGCCCCACCTTTATGTAGCCAGACCCCCCTTTTTATGAAAGCCAGGGCCCCCTTTTAGTAGTCGGGAAAATCCCCTTTATGTACCCAGGGCCCCCCCTTTTAGTAGCCGGGGCCCCCCTCAAAAGTAACAGGGCCCCCCTTAGTAGTCAGACCTCCCCTTTAGAGCCGGGGCCCCCCCTTTTAGTAGCCAGGGCCCCCTTTTTGTAGCCGGGCCCCCTTTTTAAGTACCCAGGGCCCCCTTAAGAAGCCAGGGCCCCCCCTTTATGTAGCCGGGCCCCCCTTTATGTAAAAAAGGGCCCCCCTTTAGTAGTAAGGGCCCCCCCGTTATGTAGTTTGGGGCCCCCTTTAGGTAGCCAGGGCCCCCCCCCCCCCCCCCCCCCCTTTTAGTAGTCGGGGCCCCCCCCATTAGTACCCTGGGCCCCCATTTGAAAGCCGGGCCCCCCCTTTTTAGTAGCCAGGGCCCCCATTAGACCCCAAAGGGCCCCCCCTTTAGTAGCCGGGGCCCCCCTTTTGTACCCAGGGTTCCCCCCTTTAAAGTAGCCACCCCCCCCTTTATTTGCCCAAGGGGCCCCCTTATTAGCGGGGGCCCCCCCCTTTAGAAAGCCA
>JAODAL010056070.1:0-23526 GCA_025379985.1 Phyllomedusa bahiana | reverse complement strand
TTTTCCCCCAGGGGCCCTCAAAAAACATTGAGCATGTTCATTCTTCCTCCGGTTTCCCGGACGGAAATAAACACCTCATGGGAGGGGAGAGGGCTCTTCTCCGCTCATCGCGGAGAAAAGCCATCCCCCCACCCCCCCCGCGGCCGTGGGGACGGCTGCAAAACCGGACAAATACCGTCCGGCAAACTGACCGGTATTTGTGCACTGCCGTGTGAACGCACCCTTACCCTATTAATCCTCTACAAAAATACCCTTCCTAAATGGAGCACTCGCCCCGAAAAAGGCAAACTTGTACTCTACCTCTAACTTCCCCTAACTCTTCCTTAAGAAGTGTTAACAAAATGAAAGAGGGGAATTGAGGGATTATAAAATAATTACACAAGATCAGAACAAAATGTGCAGCCACCTCAGATCACAATGCACACCAGTACACTATGATAAATGTAAGGTGTGCATGCGCTCTACAGTAAAAGGCTGCATTGGCTCTTCATATGCACATTAAGAAAACTGACCACTGATCCATATCCTATCGATCTGCCATCAAAGTGAGAGATAGGAACACCCTTTTAAGTGAAGGCCATAAATGCAGTGTCAAGCCAACCTCTACAATGTACTAAACCACTCAATTGTAGCCTTTCTGATGGTCAGACCATTCCTTCTCTATTGCTTTAATCAGTAAATCTGCACCGTGGAAAAAAATTGTTTTATTTCCTGAAACCTTTCTTCTGAAAATCCAGATTCTGTGTAAGTAATATCCTAGATAAAATTATATTAAAAAATGGTCAGCTTTTCTTTAACATGTATTACACATGCAGGTCTTTTTTTTCAAATACAGCATTTCTTGAGCAGGCTAAGCACGAACTGGAACAAAAATAACCTTTATGTAATGTCAAAACTGATTACACTTAAAAATGTATCACATAAAATGTTTTGGATTTTTTTCCCATTTTTTATTCATCTGGTTTTTTTTCATAGACTCAAGTTCTTCTTGGTTTGGCTTATCAAACGCAGAAGAGCACACTGCATTTTCCACCACTTTAGGTTCCAGACACAGAAAGTATTCTGTATTTAAACCATCTCGAAAGGTATGTTGAAGAACATAATATGTAGCAACTCACATTGTTTACTATTCAAAAGTGAAGTCACACACATTTTTGTTGGCCCCTTTGCCCTCCCTGTAATCCGATACCCCTAAATAAAATACACTGTGACCAATTTTCTTTAGAAGTCACCTAATTAGTACATAGAGTACATCTGTATGTAATTTATTTCCAGTATAACTACAGCTATTTTTTGAGGCCTTAGGCTATGTTCACGCAGCTTATTTTGGGACGTATCTCGGCCCGTATTTTGCGCTGTACTGCGCAGAATACGAGGCGAGATATGGCCCAGTCATTATGGTAATCCATAGTTCTCATAGAGAACTATGGATTACATCTCCTCTCCCCGCTCGCCGTATTGTGCGGGAGAAGTGACATGTCAATTATTCAAGGTGTATTTCGCGTTGGAATAATGAATATCTATGGAGCCGGCGGGCTGCCGGCCCCCAAGCCCCCGCAACCGTCCCGCCCCCCTACACACGGCGTAATTGCGGGCGAAATATGTACCCGCAATTAAGCCGTGTGAACATAGCCTTAGAGGTTTGTTATAGAACATTAATAAACAAAGAGCATCATAAAAACCAAGGAACACACTAAACAGCTCAGGGATAAAGTTGTGTCAAAGTGTATTGCAGGATTAGGTTTTAAAAAGCCTAAGCTCTGAACATCTCACAGAGCACTGCTCAATCCAACATCCATAAATGGAAGGAGTATAGCACCACTGTTAACCTACCTAGACATGTCTGTCCACCTAAACTGGCAGCCCAGACAAGGAAAGCACTTATTAGAGAAGCAGTCAAGATGCGCATGGTCACTCTGGAGGAGTTGCAGAGATCGACAGCTCAGGTGGGAGAATCTGTCCACAGGACAACTATTAGTCGTCTACTCCACAAATCTGGCCTTTATGGAAGAGTTACATAGTTAGTACAGTTGAAAAAAAGACATGTGTCCATCAAGAAGGGTAAGAAAAAAGCCCTTTTTGAAAGCAAGTCATAAGTAGTCCTGTTTGGAGTCTGCAAAAAGGTATGCAGGGGACACATCAAGCATGTGGAAGAAGGTGCTCTGGTCACATGAGACCAAAATTAAACTTTTTGGCCTAAATGTCAAATGCTCTGTGTGAAGGAAAGCTAACACTGCACATCACCCTGAACACACTATAGCCACTGGGTGCTATGATGAGGGCAGCCTGATGGTGTAGGGAGGCTTTGCTTCAGCAGGGACTGGGAAGTTGCTCAGAGTTGGTGGGAAGATGGATGCAAATACATGGATGGAGCAAAATACAGGGCAATCCTGGAGGAAAACCTTTTAGAGGCTGCAAAAGACTTGAGACTTAGGCGTAGGTTCACCTTCCAGCCGGACAACGACCATAAGAATACAGTCAAAGCTACAATGAATTGGTTTATATCAATGCATATTCATGTTTTAAAGTAGTTTTCTTACTACAATAATTATATTTAACGTGTAAGGAAAGGTAAGTGAAGACTATTACCAAATACTTTGCTGTTTGGATTTTGCTTTGGTCAGGAGATAAAGAAGTTGTGATCTCTTTGGGCACACAAGTTTTTAACCATATCGTTCTGCTCTGTCTTTTATCGGATTGATCTAAACTGCAGACTATGGTGATCCACTCTCTGCTGAGTCTTGTCTCTAGCACAGAAGCTTTGTTTATCTAAGGTCATGAGACATTTTAACATTTTGGCCGTGTTCACACGGCTTATTCCCGACGGATTTGTGAGCCGTATTGAGCTCACAAATCCGCCGTGAATAAGGGGCGGGGCGGGGCGGGCCGGCGCGGCGGGGGCGCCGCTCCCGGCCCATAGACAATGCATTGTTTACGGCGCGTCCGCAGCCGTAAATATTGTGCATGTCACTTTCTCCCCACGCGGCGGATTCGCGAGCGGGGAGGAGCGACGGATACCACTGTTCTCTGAGAGCAGTGGATTACGTAATGACAGGGACGGATTGGCGCCGTACTGAAGCGCAAATCCGGCGCGGAGTACGGCGCCAATCCGTGCCCAAATAAGCCGTGTGAACGAGGCCTTAAAGCTCTGTGGCCTTGTGCACTACAGATTATAAATCTCGTGCACTGATGTCACTGTAAAAGGAATAACTAGTGACAGAAGAGCTGATATACCACTCACTGCTATAGAACCACCCAAAGCCTGACCAGGAAGTGTGAGCCTGAAGCTGCCTGTGGCTCTATGAATGTACATGGTGAGAAAACTCCTTTAAAATGACCTAGTCAAAGTCCAGACATAAATCCAATTGAGAATTTGTGTTATGACCTGAAAATTGCTGTTCACAAACGTTCACCAATCAGTGTGACTGAGCTACAGCTATTTTGTAAAAAAGAATGGGCAAGAATTCCAGCCTGTAGATCTGCATACTGATAGTCCTACAATGTACTGACTCAGGGAGGCTGAATACATATGAATGCCACACTTTTCAGCTTTTTAACTATCAGAAATTTGGAAAAGCATGTATAATTTTCTTTTCACTTTATAAATACAAGCTACTTTGCGTTGCTCTATCGCATAAAATATCAATAAAATAAATTTTTTTGTTTGGCTGTAACATATAAAAATAAGGAACAGTTTAAGGGGTATGAATACTTTTGCAACCCACTGTATATAAGGCCATAGAGGGGCTACAACTTCGCCAGATGCTACTACAGTAGCTAAAGACCGACCACCACAGGCATGATGAGATACTATACATGTGCGCAGATGCGTATTCCTGAACACCTGGTCATAGTCGATATAATAGTGACCCTGCGGTCCTGATCACTATTGATAGCACACAGCGGAGGTCGGTAATCTAGGCAATAAACAAAAAAGATAAAAGTTCATTGACATCAGGTGAAAGAAAGATTTTTGATAATTGAATATATTTTCAAAGTTCTTAATTCTCACATGCACTAACTTCCAGCCCGATATGCTGAGATGGGAATTCCTCTTTAAGGTATACTCACACATAGCAGCTTTGTTGCAGAAAGTCCTGCAATTGTTCCATTCATCACAATAAAAGCTTGCAGAAAACCATGCAAATGTTGCAAACACAAGCCTTTGCTTATGGGACTTGAGGAAGCGCAATAGGGTGAAAGGTTGTTGGTTCTCTTTTTTATGTAATAATCTCTAGTCTCGAACCACTTTTGTCTGGCGCTTTATATATTTTTGCCTGCTGTTCAGAACTACTGTGATTTTCAAACACAAGCCTTCAGCTTGCAAATAAGATTCCCAAGTGTAATAAATAACTATTGTTTTATTTTTGTGAAGTTAAGAGGAGTCGTTTTACTAGCTCAAGATGAATTGAATGAGCAAAGGTAGTGTTTATATTTCAAGTGGAGCCTGCAAGCAAGAAGTTTATCATTAAAATAAGGGATTTGAAGCTAGGTATCATAAATGGTGAAGTATGTTAGCTACACTATTCCAACCAATAGGTTTCTTAAAAAATGTATACATTAAACAATACAATATTAGGGTATGGTTGACGAATGTCACTTTATAACATCTTTCACAGACTCCTCAATTTTCAGGGGGTGTTTTTACGGTTTTTACTAGGCTGCTTTAGAAGCCGGTCTGTAGTAAACGCCCAGTGCTGACAGCATAGGGGGAAGATTAAACAGGTCGTAGCTTAGCGACTGGGGAGCTGATGAGCCCATACAAGAGGGGATATCTGAATAGGTGGACATGTTAATGGACAAAAATTGAAAAGTGCTTGTTTTTGCAAGATCTTTAACATAAAAACAACCCCTTGTTAAGACAAACCCTTTAATGCACCCGGGTGGGCGATGGGTAGGAAAGGTAGGCAACGCCAAAGGGGCCCCCTTCCCCCCAAGCAGAAAGGAGGCATGGAGTGGGCTGAATTTTCCATTTGTGGGGCATTTTGTGCCTTATTTTCCTAGGGCACCAGAATACCTTGTCCCTACCCTGAACACACCCCTAATGTGATGGCTGGGACTGCTTCTCTTCCTGATCAGCACAAGTGCAAATGCACATTGCTGAATGGACGTGCTATTTCCCTGCTACAGCACATTGAGGAGAAAAGGCATGGACAAAAGTTGTAACCTCCACCCCAGAGTTTACATGCAATGGGCATTAGTCTCCGCCCCCTCTCCACTCTCTGGTGCCGGGGTGTAGTTTTGGGGTAAAAAACGCATGGACTAGTTGGCCTTTAATCTTCACGACCCTTTGGGTTTGATGAATGGTCCAATCCCCCTCTTCCTGGAGTATGGATGCAATGTGCCTGAGTTCCTTCCGAAATGATGTAGGGGAGAAAAATTTCCGGTTTGAGCCTTGATACATTTAATTTTAGTGAGTAACAAACAAGCAAGCCTGGATCTCCGGAGACCAGTGCAATTCGCAGTAGCAGATCAGAAAGAAACAGTTTAAGTGAGAGCTATTTCTGTGCATTTCTCCAAAGCACCTGGCACTTGTTTGTTGACTTCATTTAACAAGTATGTCATGTAAGAGCTCACAATGAATGGGAGAAACCATTTCAAAGAAAGGTAGAAAAAACTGTGATGTGAATGCATCCTTTAAAATAATATTTTAATTTCATGTTTTATTCTTTAGAGCTCTGCAGCTGCCAATCAACCTTCTGCTGTCTCTGTTTTAAAGGAACATTTACAGCATTTGCCAGGTAATGTTTTATCTAGCATCAGATAAGAAAATATTCCAGATGGTCATAGAAAAGAATGAACCGTAGAGAATCCTGCAGAAGAAAAGTTGAATAAAATGTTAACATAGGGTTTTTACAGAGTTTTTCCTTTTGGTGGTTTTAAATGTTTTAACTCCGAAAAATGGTTTAAAAAGTCCAAAAAAGCGGATCCAAAAATGCAAACCCCATCTTTTTTGGATGCTAATTGGGGTGGTTTTGTTTGGTTTTACATTCCGTTTTTTTGGACCGTTTTTTCAAAAAAAAGGATTTTAAACGCACCAAGATGCGCGCTTTTGAAGCTTTCGGGTTTCCCAAAAACGCACTTTTTTTCCTTATTTCTTTGCGTAAACCAAAGAATTGACTTTAATTTTTAAAAAAACGGATGAAAACCATCCGAAAAAGGCTCGGCAATCACTCGGTGAAAGGACCTTTTGCATTAAAAAGAAATGTTAATCCAAATGAAATTTCAGATGTTTTAGGTGAAAAAAGGATCACAAAAAGTTGTAAAAGCCCATAAAGTGCTCTAAAAATTTTGTTTTTCTTTATTTTGTTTTGTTTTTTTTTACCTTAAAGGGTTGTTCCAACTATAGACTTTGATGACATTTAGATGGATATCCTTAAAAGTAAAAGTCGTGGCGTGGATTCCACCTTTGGGACCCTTATCTATCTTTGGAATGGTCCCCGCAAATATCTCAGAAGGGAGGGGTGTCTCGTTGTGCTTTTTACATTCAGCTTTTGAGAGTTTGAGTACAGGTGGGGGTTGTTCACTTGTACTGGGAACGCCCATAGAACAGAATGAAGTCATGTGCAAGTGCTATTGGCTCTCCATTCTAAGACAAAACTTTTGGGGGCCTTTACCCAAGATACGTGTAGGCCCCGGGTACTGAAAAATTCACTTTGTGGCATTTTATTGATATGCCCCCCACAATGTTAGAGGGCCCCCTTTTAGAGAAGAATCTCTACTTTTCCCCTTTTTTTTCCTTTAAAAAAAAAAATTTTTCATACGTATGTAGTTATTTACTTGGGTTTATTTCTTTTAAGAGGATCGACAAAAAAATATCAAGATTTTAGCCCAGTGATTTTTTATTAGGTTCAAAAATGGGTTTTAAATCAAAAGAAGGGGAAAACTTAGAAAGGTTTTAATACTCTTAAGTAAATACAATGATGGGTAAGGGAAGCAAGTTGTTTCATCAATCACTTAAAGGGAATGTGTATCAAAAAAAACTTATTGCTTAAATCACATTTTTATGTTAAACAATTTTTTTTGGAATTTTTTGGGTTTTTTTTTTTATCACTCCAATTTTTTTTTAAAAATTTTAAAGGGGGTTGTCTCCCCAAAGGATTGCTTTTTATGTTAAAAATTTTCAAAAAAAAGTCACTTTTTAAAAGGGGCCTTAACGTGTCCTACCTATTCCTAGATATCCCCCGTTGTATTGGCTGCATCAGCTCTCTTTCCTTAGTACGACCCGTTTGATTTCCGATAGGCTGCCGCACTGGTTGCTATGCTTAGACCCGGGTTCTACTGCGCCCAGTAGAAGCCGTAAAAACGCCCTGAATTTAAAAATAAACCCAAAAAAACAGGGCTGGGTAAGAGAATTAATGTGTGAGACAAAAACCCCTTTTAAGTTCTGCAGTTTTCACTTTGGCCACTAAGCCTAATAATCGTTTTGACACTTCTGCTCTGTTTAGAGGAGCTTTTCAGTGTCTGCTATTATCAGTACAAGCAGGGTCAAACTGAAAGGAGACACCAATGTGTACAGATAACACAGAATCCACCAGTCACAAGAGGAGAGGGTCACAGCTCCCCTCTCACCTCCCTTCACAGTGAAAACTCTCCATATAGACGTCTATGGGACAGAAAACTGTTCTTAAGAATCCTATGTGCATGAAGCTGCTGTAAAAGTATCTCTCTGACTGCTGTTAAAGCATTTGCAAGCAAGAATGTCTTCCCACAATCATTTATAGACGGCCGAATAGAGAAATGGAAATAAAAAGCGACGGAGAGGAAAAGAATATGGGTCAGGGTCTTGATTTAATAAGTAAAAAAAAAAAAAATTGCCGACATATTCCCTTTAAGTAATGTTGAACAGCAAGATTACATCAATGTATTGTCTGTCAAGAATTTTGCATTCAAATGATTAAAGTTTTTTTTATTTTATTCTTTTGTTTTATGTATATAAGACCTAATTTGCCTACACACTAGATAGTTTTTGGCTTAACAATAGCTATATCTACAAGTCATGGTTTCCTGTTGCAGGCAGCGTTTTTCGTGGTCCAAAAAAACCATGGGGCACGTTTAAACCTGTGAATTTCATTTCTTTCTAATGAAAAAAATTTGCAGGTAAACATTTTAAACATGTAAAAGGTTTCAACCTGAATAAAAGACGGGGAAAGACAGACATGTGATCACTAGGCTGGGTTTCCCCCCAAAATGACCCTGCACTTGCAAACCGACCCCGGGTGGTCGCGACATCGGTCGATTTTCCCCTACACTAGGTAAGTGAAACACAAAACAAGACAACACAAACAAACACAAAGGAATAGTCAAGAAAAATACAGGTCAAAATTGGAGATAGCAAAATGATACAAAAATGGCATCCAATAAGGTGTTGGGAAAAAAGTTACCCCAATGGATACTGCATAGCCGCGTGGCCCCATAAAGGTGAATAGAGCAAACATAGTCCTGTGTAGACTAGGCTTGCCCTATTTGCTCCCCAGATACCTTTCTGTGCGGGCACAAAACAGATTTAAAAAGTCTAGGGGAAAGCATTTTCGCGGCAAATAGAGCAAACATATTCCACCTTAAATAGGTTGTTCAACTAGGATTTTTTTTTTTATGGAATACTGCAGCCAACTTAAAATAAAAAACGTAAACTCACCGCTCCTCTCACCTGTGAGCCAGTAGGGCATAATGCTCATGGAGCGTGGCAGGGAAAGCGCTAGGATCGAAGGCTAAAAAGCCACAGAAAATCGTTAAAAGATATATTGAACAATGGATGTTTTCTATTGAAACTGCACATCACCAGGTTTTTATACAACTTTAGTCTGGGGATTGCCCATGCATGTTTTTAAAGTGTCTTTATCAATTATTGAATTAAAAATTTTAAAAAAAGTAAAAGTATCATCATTTTGTTTTTGCAAAACTATAAGCGGAGAGGACCCCCTTTGATGGCTTAAAAGGGGGTTTTTGCCAAGAAGTGATTTCCCTTAAAACAGGTGATATCCTCTTGGGGCCTGAAAAAGGGGCGTTGGTTTTTTGTTTAAAAAAAACAAGTACCTCCTCTGTGTGTCATCCACCACCCATGCAGTTCCTGATACTCAGTCTCTGTAGTTGAAAAAACATTGTTTTGCTAATCCAAGGAAAAACGTATTGGCAAAAGCTATAGCTTTTATTTTCCCTCTTATTTGCTAGGAGGAAGATAAGCTCGCGGAAAGCCTTTTTTCTTCCCTTTTCGGAATGCTGAAAGGAAGAGGGAGGGGGGCTGAGCAGGGGACCCCAGGGAGGTCTGCATGTTTACTAATTAAATTACATTACAACATGGATTCTCTATACAAAAGTACAAGATCTTTTCCCCAGTCCTTAAAAGCTTATTATGTTCCTTATTTAAAAAAAACAGCCCTTTTTGGACCTTGTTCACACCATGTTGGACTGACGGGGCTCGGAGCAGGCTTTCCTAGCCTTATATGCCCCGGGGGAAAAAATTGGCGGTGCAGCTGATTGTGAAAAAAAAACCAAGACCCCATAGCAAAGGGAACATTTTAAATGAAAAAGATGCACATTAGCTTGGCACCGTTACCCAGTATGCAGAAAAACCACAGTAAATGCATGGAGAGACTGAAAAAAAAATGCAAAAAACAATTAAAAAAACCACTACAATCCTCAGGGCATAGGGGGGATGGCTGCCGGTTAAAATTTTGCAAAAGATAAAGAAATCATAAGGGTGCAAACTTATGGTTCCCCGCTGGATTACGCCTCTTTACCCCATACTAACAGATTAGGGGGTGCCCAGCCTTCTGGGGATCCTATACAGAACATAGTCACCTTAGTCCCCACACGTTGGGCAGAAAAAAAAGTCATACTAGAAAAAAATTTAAATAGAAGTTTAGTTGGTACCGGGGCCCCAAATACACAAGCTCGCAAAAGCGGCAACGGTCCTCATTTTTGCAAAAATAATTTACAAAAAAACACAAGAAAAAGGGACATTCTTACTTAAAAAAAGACCATTTTTGGGCCTTTTCACAGCCCAAAAAGCTGGGCTAGACTGGGCCCAGAAGAGGCATCCAGCCCTTTTATTCCTGGGAAAAATTGGCAGGGGAGATGATTTTGAATAAAAACTCAAGATCCCATAGCTAAGGAACACTTAGAGGGCTGCCCAGCACTTTGGGGATCCTATAAAAACATAGTCACCCTTACTCCCCAGCACTGTTGGGCAGATAAAAAATGTCTACTAAAAAATGTTACAAAAGATATTTTCTGTGTATTTTTTTTTTAAAAATTTTTGTGAGGGACTGCAAGACATGAAGACCGTTTGGTTGGTTTTGGGGCTTTGGGATTTGGGGGTCGGTACCAATAATACCCCATATTTAACGAAAAACGGCGAGCGGGGGGGAGGAGACGGAATCCATAGTTCTCTATGAGAATGTTGGGTTACCCTATGATGGGGCGGATTTCACCTAATTCGCGCAGTACGGCCGAATTGGGCTGAAATCCTCCCCCAAAAAACCTGTGAACATAGCCCAATGTTGCAGTGTAGCATAGCCTCATAGAAACAATGGTGGAGCGTATTTCCAGCGCATAAAACAGGCTCCATATTTCTTCTAATTACTCTCAAAAATACACTTGAAAAAACACCTCTAATCAGGCGTCTTTTGGAGCAGATTTGGAAGCGTATTTTGACGTGTAAATTTACACTTCAAAAAACGCTGTGTGTACATACTTTTAGGTATGATTAGAGGCATTTTTTGAAGTGTAATGAAAACAAATGTGGAGCATATTTTGGGGCAGTTATGTGCTGAAAATACGCTCCACCATTGTTTCTATGAGGCTTTTACTTGCATGAACAACTCAAGAATTGTTAAATACGCGCCACAATTACACTTGTAAAATACGTGTTGTGTGACTGACGCTGCATATTTTACATTGGAAGTTAATACAAAGTGCTCTGATCAATACTTGAAGCGTATTTTTCCACGTAGCTGAGCGCAAATTATACGGGAAAATACGCCGTGTGAACATAACCTAAGACGGTGTTTGTTGCCCATAGCAACCAATAAGAGCGCAGCTTTCTTATACTGCTCTGGAAAAATTAAAGGGGAGCACGGATTGGCTGCTTGGGAACAAAAGTTTTGGGGTTGTTCCCCCGGGGTTTACACTCCGTGTTAAACCTTTTAGGATCTGTCTTGGGGTCCCCCTCTGTCGGTCCCCAAGACGGATCTTACTTTGCAGTGAGATTTCACTGCTCCTGTGTGAACACGGAGCGGGGGTTCACATGAGGGAACGCCTTCGTGTTTCAAAAGCCAGTCGGGGGGGCCGTCTTTAAAAGAAAAGACATGCAATTTTTTCAGACGGGGGTGAGCTGCGCTATTGAAAAAAACCAGCGGCGATCCCCATTAACGGCCCGTTGGCGAAAGGGAGTGAAATCTCACTTCTAATTGTAAAATGTCTTGGGGACCCCAGAGCGGGCCCCAAGACAGATCCTAAAAGCGCTTGTAACACGGAGTGTAAACTCCGTGTGAACAAGCCCTTAGTATTATTAGTTTTAGTTTTAGTATTATGAGACCGTTTTGATAAATAAACGTGAAAATGTTTCTTACTTGCAGTTCCATCCAGCCTGCCAAAGACTACATTTCATACACCTGCTCTTTAACCTTAATGGACACAGTCCTTTGGTCCAATATTACCTGGAAAAGCAAAAAGCGGATTCACAAGCAGGAGGGAGCGTTTTGGTGCAAAGGACTGAGATTCAGCAGCAGATGCCATATCCTTTTCTAAAGGGCTTTTATCCTCTTCAAATGTTTTTATCCTTAGGACTGTTTTCCTTTATAAAGTTACTAATTTACTGATTTTTTTATTCAAACATAGGGCCTTATGTATGAAAAACTGTCTAGCAGTAAGACTGTCTTTGTTGCCCATAGCAACCAATCAGAGCTCAGCCTTTATTTTCCCAGAGCGCTAGATGAAATGAAAGCTGAGCTCTGATTGGTTGCTATGGGCTTCAAAGACAGTCTTATTATAGCACAGTTTTGATAAATGAGGCCCATTATTTTTTGCTTAGGCTAGATTTGCATTAGAAACCAACCCTACATTGGCCGGGTATGTTTAAATACCTGCCAGGACACATTCAGACCTGTACTGTAGTCTAGCCGCTGCAGAGCCATAGGCAATGTCATGTACACACTTACCAGCACGTGAAATGGGGGCAGGGGCTTAACGAGAGTTCATAGGACCCCACAGCAAAGTGAGATGGAGCCCAACACCTAATGCCAGTAAACTAAAACAGCAGCATAAGTAGCAATAATTAAAGGCAAACTTGCCAACTTTTGAAAGTGGCCATCAGGGAAATTTAAAACTGCATCACGCATAGCACGCTACCCAAACAATTTGAATATACCACACCCTCTTGATAACAAGCCACATCCCCTATACAAAATGCCATGCTCACCACACCTAACTGTGTAATGACTCTGGAAGAAAGTTATTTGAGAGGTCTGACATCACCCAGCTTTCCTGGATGTTGGATAGGATCCAGGACATACATGCCAACTCTCCCGCTTTTGGCGGGGGGTTCCTGCTAATGGGGGTCACCCCCCGCCATCCCCCAACAGGCAGTGGGGGTTCTTTAAATGACCGCGCCGCCGGAGTAGCGCCAGGACACTGCTCTGGCGCTGCCGGGCCGCTCCTATAGGCGGGTGAAGCGGCCGCTGCGGCCACTCACCCGCCCCGCGAGTCTCACTGTGCAGGGAGGAGGCAGGAGGGATCGTTCCCCTCCTCTCTTCTCCCATGTATGTACAGCACCCGGTGTGCGCTGTACATACACCTCAGTGTCGCAGGGGGTATGATGCACGGCTGCACTCACATCCCCTGCGACACTGAGACTACTCAGTCGGCAGCCTCCGGACCTGGTCCCGCTGCAGGGAGCCTGGTGAGGTAAGTAGATTTTATTATTTTATTTTTATTAGCTATGGGGGTACTGTCTGGCTAATGGGGGCATCTACCTGACTACAATGGGCAATACCTGGCTACAATGGCCACTGTCTGGCTAATGGGCGCACTGTCTGGCTAATGGGGGCATCTACCTGACTACAAGGGGCAATGCCTGGCTACAAGGGGCACTGTGTGACTAATGGGGGCATCTACCTGACTACAAGGGCACTGTCTGACTAATGGGGACATCTACCTGGCTACAAGGGGCACTGTCTGGCTAATGGGCGCACTGTCTGGCTAATGGGGGCATCTACCTGACTACAAGGGGCAATACCTGGCTAATGGGGGCAATAATTGGCTACAAGGGGACACTACCTGGCTACAAGAGGCAATACCTGGCTACAAGTGGTCAATACCTGGCCTTGGGGGGCAATACCTGACTAATGGGGGCAATACTTGGCTATAAGGGGCACTGCCTGGCTACAAGGGGGCATCTACCTGACTGTAAGGGGCATCTACCTGACTATAGGGGCTACTACCTGGCTATAATGGGCACTACCTGGATAAAGGGGGCTGCTACCTGGCTAGTGGAGGCAACAACCTGGTTTTCTTCCAGAGCCGTTATGCAGTTAGGTGGAGTGGGTGTGGCTTTTTCAAAGGGGTGTGGCTCTCCAACAAGATGGGCGTGACCATGCAAATTTTTTGCCGCTGCATGCACCGCCACTTCAGTCTCCTGCTTTTCCACTTTCAAAAGTTGGCAAGTATGATCCCGGAGAGTTGGGAGATACCACTAAACTGTGCCTGAACCTAAACCCTTACCCTGTTCCAATGTGTACACAGGTTCTGCAGATTGTATATTACCCCCATTCAGTGACTATATAGTGGTAGATACCAACTTATACCGGCTCTGCAGACTGTATATTACCCCCATACAGTGGCCATATGGTGGTCCACAGGCTCTGCAGACTGCATGTTACCATCATATAGTGACCATATAGTAGTAGATACTAGTGTACACAGGCTCTGCAGACTGTATATTACCATCATACAGTGACCAGTTAGTGGTAGATACTAGTGTACACAGGGTCTGCAGACGTTTAAGTGATTACAGTGCGGTTACATCTAGGGACTCACCAGAGACATCTTCTATGACTGGAAATTTTCTTTCCCTTTTCTTCTCCATCCTGTCCAGACCACCATGATAACTTCTCCCAGCCATGACTCGTCTCTCCAAAATTTACCACACAAACATTTTAGAATTATAATGTTTCCAGCACTTCCCTACCTGTGCTCCTCCTCTGTACAAACTCCATATGGGGTGATAGGTGGGTAGGTTATGAGGGGATAGGTGCTGGGGGGGAGGTTATGGGGTGATAGGTGGAGGGGAGAAGTATGGGGTAATAGTTGGGGAGGTTATAGGGTGATAGGTGGAAGGGAGTGATAGGTGGAGATGAGGGTAGGTGTGGGTTGTATTTTGTGCTGGCACTAGGATGCATAATACAATGGTGAGGAGGGGTGGGAGAAAGAGTACAGAGCACATTTTATAATCTCCTTGGGGGGGCAGAGGACCATCCCCCTGGAGATTGTGCTGCAGCTGTGGTCTGTACCCCCCCAGAATCATATTGTGCAGCTTGTACTCTGTACCTTGCAACCCCAGAAGATCAGCCATAGGCATGATCTTCAGGGGGTGCATGAAATGGAGTTTAATACTGTAATATGTTTTGTAATGCTTTTATTTTACACAGGTTTCCCCTTTGGACTATGTCAGACTCATTGGACTATGTCAGACCAGCGTTGGATTCATTTCTTTAATAAAATGGTTAAAGAGGGCTGTTGTTGGGGAGTGTTTATTTAAATAAAAGTTTTTTTGTGCAATTTGTGTCCATTTTCGTCCCATTTAATTCCAGTGTTAGTAATAGAGGTATGTGACAGACGCCTCACCATAACTATTGCTCGGGCTTGGTGTTAGCCAGCAGTGGTTTTTGTTACCCCAAGGCTGACACTAAGCCTGTGTCACTATTACCCCAGTACGCAATGCACCAGTGGTAATTGGAAGAGTCGGGTTACCATTAGTAGTGGACCCTCTAAGTTAATGGTCTGCTTCTGGGGTGGCTGCGGGCTGGTATTTTTAGAATGCAAGGGGTCTGATATCCATGGATCTTTCCATCCTGCTAGTATTAGGTTGCAGCTATCGTTTTTACCTTGGCTGGTTATGGAAAATGAGAAAGACCCCATGTTATTTTTTTGTTAATCATTTACTTATTGAGAATTCTAAAATGGGAAACTACTGTAACTATTAAATTGGATGTCCATGTTTAGATTCTCAATAAATACATTTTTGAAAAAAAAATGACTTGGGGTCCCTCCCATTTTCCATAACCAGACAAGGTAAAACCGACAGATGCAGCCTGATACTATCAGAATGGGAAGGTCAATGAATACAGGTCTCTTCCCACCCAAATAATACCAGCTTGCAGGTGCCCCAGAAGCAGACCATCATATTAGAGGGTCCGCTTCTGATGATTACCTGGCTCTTCCCAGTATGTGGTGCATTGTGTACTGGGGTAATAGTGACACGAGGTTAGTGTCAGCCTTGGGCAAGAAAAAACACCACTGGCTGACACCATTCCCAAGCGATAGTAATGAAGAGGCCTCTGCCAGATGCTTCTACTAACACTGGAATTACATGGAAACAAAACAGACACAAACTACAAAAAAACCTTTTATTTAAATAAACACTCCCGACACCAGCCCTCATTCGCCATTTAAAAAAAAAAAAATAGATCCAAGGTTGATCTCATGTAGCCTACCAAATCCGAAGAAGTCCAAATGGGAAACCTGTAAAAAAACAGAAACATTACACACATACATAGGCTGGATACCATATCCAGCATCCAGGAAAGCTGAGTGTAGGATGGGCATCACCCAGCTTTTCCCTGGGGGCTTGATAGTCTACCCAAAGTTTTCCAAAAAAAGTTGGTTGATGTCCCATCACTCAAAGGTGGCACACAGTTCCCATCTTAAAAAGGCTGGGTCTCACTCATGGGGGATGGGAAAACCCCCAAAAGTTTTTTTGAATTGGCTGGGGGCCCTATAAACCTTTAATCCCCCAAAAACCCCCAACTTTCAAAACCCCCTTCCCCATCCCAAAACTTTGCCCTCTCACTCAAAAACCCCCTTACCCCCCAAAAAAAAAAAAAAACCCTTTCCCCCAAAGTAAAGGTGGGCCACAGCCCCCCTGACTCTAAAAACTTTTAAAAATTTAAAACCCCCCTCTTCACCAAAAACCCCTTCTTACCACACTCTACCCCACTTTTTCCTTTAAAAAACCCTCTTTACCCCCATTTTTAAACCCTACAACTTTTTTCCCCAAAGCATTTCACGGGGTTTAAATCCTGTTTCCTTTTGGGAAACCATATTTTTATAACCGGGAAAAATGGGTTTCGGGTTTTTAAGAAATTGCCTACCCAGTTTTTTTTGGGAAATTTTGTCGTCCCTTAAATTGGCCCTGATTATTTTGTTGGGGGGCCCAGGACAAGGGGGTGGGGGAATTGTTTTGGTATTTGCCCCATTGTGATGTGGTTAGGAGGGATGATAGAGTTGAATAGACAGACCCTTTGGTTTTGTATTTTTTTGGAACGTAGATAAAAACCCCCAGGCCCCATGTGAAAAAGTCGATTTTGGAAAAAAACCTTTATTCCCCCTGCCCCCCAAAAAAAGAGTCTTAGTAGTTTAGGGCCCAAAGTTAATAACACTTTGAAAAACCCCAAACATTGAAAAACGGGGAATCCCAACATAATGATCTGGGGTGAGGGGGGTTTATACATAAAAACCCATAGTCATTGGGTTTAAAACTGTACAAAAAAATTTAGTATATACCATATAAATCCCATCATCCCATAACCCCCCATTTCTATAAAGGGCAAAAAAGATAGCAAACTTGGGACTACATTTGGTCTGTATTCAGCCATATAGGATTTGATTGTGAGACAAAATAGAATAGTGTCCTAACCATCCATCCAAAAACCCAAACGTGTACACTCCCCCGGCCATTTTTTTAGGTCCACCATGAAAAGTAACGGGTTGGACCCCATTTTGCCTTCAAAACGGGCCTAAAGCTTCGGGGCCCCATAGTTTCCACAAGGTGTTGAAAACGATGCTAAATTTGGTCCCAAAGGGGCCCCCAAAAGAGTGCCAAGAAAAAAATTCCCCACACCAGGGAACACCCCCAACCACCAGTCTAAACTTTGTTTCCAAAAACAGGATGGATCCAGTTTCATGTTGTTGACGCCAAATTCTAAACCCTACCTCCGAATGTCGCAGCAAAAAATGGGGACTCATCAGACCAAGGCAACTTTTTTCCAATCTTTACTGTCCCAATTTGGGATGAGTTTGGGCCCAAATTGGACCCTAAGTTTCCTGTTCTTAAGCTGAAAGGAGGGGGAAAACCCCGGTGTGGTCTTCGGGCTGCTTTTAGTTTCTGCCTCAAAAGTTCGCCGTCCCTGTGCTTTTCAGAGATGCTCTTCTGCCTCCCCTTGGTTGTAACGGGGGGCTATTTGATTTCACTGTTCCCCTTTTTCTATAAAGCCAAACCCCGTCCTGCCCAATTTTTCATTTGCCTCGGGCCCTAAACCCAAGGCTTTTCCGCCCCCCGGCCCTGCCGCTCTCCCTGGATGTTTTTTTTTTTCCCGGGCCCATTCTCTTTTAAAACCCAGAGAAGGGGGTTGGGCCCGTGAAAATCCCGGGACCCGCGTTTTGATATACTCAGCCCAGCCCTTCTGGCCCCAAAAACCCCATCCCAAAGGGTTAAAAAGGCAAATCAAATTCCCCTTTTTTTCCCCTTTATGATGTCGGTTTGAAATGCAGGAGATTGTCTTGCCCAAATGTTCCCTTGCCTTTTTGCCGGGTTTTTTGGCCCCCAATGTGTTTGGTGATTAAAAATTTTATTGGTTGGGTTTGGAAGTGCAATTTTGGGGAGTAAATTATATGGACAAAAACCATTGGGGGGTTTTTCCCGGTTGCTTTAATTTTGGGGGTATTTTTTTGGCCAAGGTTGTTCCCCTTCTCCCTTTTATTGTAAGGCCCTTTCTTTCCCGGTTTTCAGCCTTTTACTTTTGGTTTTTTGGGTACCGGGGGCCCAATATTTTTGAAATAGTCGGGGAAGGGTTAGATAAAGCAGGGATTTTTTGGGTTTCAGAAAAGGGGGGAAAAAGGAGTTTTAAAAAAAACAAGGTGGGGTTCCTTTTTTAAATTTGGGGGCCCGGGTTGTGCAGGGCGCAATTTTTCAGTTGAGTAAAAGGGGTTCTGGGTTCAGGGGGCCTTTTAAGGGGGGGCCTTTTGGGGAGGGGTTTAGGGGTTTTTTTTTTTTATTTATTTTTTATTTTTAGGGGGAAATAACAAAGGGGGAATTTTACAAATTTTGTGTTGGTTTTCCTTGTTTTTTTCCCCGGGTTTGGCTTTAAAATTGTTTAGGGGGGGTTGTTTTTAAATTGGGGGAAGGTTTGGGGTTGGTATCAATGCTGGTAATAGAAAGGGGTGAAGGGCCCCCCTTATTATAAAAAATTTAAAAAGGGGGGGTTGGGGGGGAAAATTTTAATTTTTTTTTTATAAAATTTTTTTTAAATTAAAGGGCGGGGCGCTTTGGTATTTAAGGGGGGATTTTGGGTGGTTTTTTTGGGGACCCCAAAAAAAATTTTTTAGGGTTACTAAAAAGGAAAGAGGGAAATTTTAAAAAAAAAAAAAAAAAGGCTACTTTTTAAAAATCCGCCAATGGGGAACAGAGTGATTTTCCCCTTTAAAATTTGGAGTTAAGATTGAAATCTGTGGAATGTTTCACCCCGGGGGAGAAAAATTCTTTTTAAAAGGGGGCCCCGGGGGGGGAAAAAAAACTTCATTTAATGGGGTACTTAGGGCGGGGGGGTTTTGAAAAGGAAAAAGGCCGCCCCCCTTAAATTTGGGGCTAACCAGAAGGGGGCTCAATTTTATTCTTTTTCATTGGGGCGGGGTGGGGGGTAAAATTCCCCCAAAGGGTTTAGGGGGGGGGGCACGGTAACTTTTGTTTTTTTTTTGGGTTTTTAAATTTCTTTTTTAAACATTTTAAAAGGGGGGAAAAATTTGCGGGGGGAGGGGGATTATTTAAAACCCCTTTAATGGGTTCCAAACAAAAGGGTTTTTTTAAAATTTTTAAACCCCCAAGTTCCCCCGCCCTCTTTTAATCCCAATAAAGGGACAAAAAAGGAAAGGAATGGCCTTTCCAAAAAAGGTTTAAAATAGTATGAAAACCCCCACTTTTTCCTTAGAAAAAAAAGCTCAAAGAGTGTAATGCTTTTCTTTGCAGTCCCCCTTTTCCCGCTATTTAGGTTGCCTAAGGCTTTGTTCCCAACGGGCAAAATTTTCCGGGGGCGTTTTTACCCCCACCTTTTTACCCCGGCCCCCAAATTGAAATTTTTTTCCAGTATAGGGGCATTAAGGGGCCTGATTTATTGTCGGGCCTTATATCCCCCCCCGCAAAAGTTTTGTAACCTGCCAAGGGGGGAAAAAAGAAGGGAAAACCCCCCGAAAATTCCATTTTTTTTTCTTTTTTTGAGAACCCCTGTGGAAAATTACTGTAAGGGATGGGAAAGGTTATTTCGCCCCGTATTGAGCGCAGTAGGGAAGCGCAAAAAATTTAAAAACCAAAAAACCCCCGGGGAAAAAAGTCCCAATTTCACCCTTGTAAAAAATGCCTTCCCAGCCGGGGCAGTGCAAAATGGGGGAGTTTTTCCTTTGGAGTAGGGCAAATTTTGCATCCCCTTTTTGGGAAGGGAGAAAATGCTCTTTTCTTAAGGCTCAGTTATAAGAAAATTTGAAAATGCAGCCCAAAATCCCACAGCATTTTAAGTTGCTTTTTGCGCAAAAAAACGGTGGTGGGGTTTTTAAAATTACCAGCAGCCCAGGCTGGGGGGCTGAAAAGGAAAATCGGACGCCCCGGCCTGGCGGGATATACAACATGTTCTATTTTCCCCCCCCGGATGTTTTTCGGTTTAGGAAAACCCCTCAGAAAAAAATCCATGCTGTGAAGACTACGCAAAAAATTTTTCCTATTGGGGGGAAAACACAGCGCGGATTCGGTGTTTTTTCGAAGTTAAAAAAACCGACTGAAACCCTGTGCTGTGTATCCCTTTCCCCCAACACTTACTTTGGGGGTTTACCCATTTTTTGGGCAAGGGGGAGATGTCCCTCCTATTTAAAAAATTTTTTCAGGGAAAAAACCAGAATAAAAGTAAATAATTGTATGCAACTTATTAAAGAGAAGTGCTGAAATTATTTTTTCTAAAAAACCCCTTTGGGCCTGAAAATTTTTTAAAAAAAATTTTAATTTGGGGCACTTGCCTTTCCTGCCGCGGGCAACTGTGAAAAAAGTTTTGCCCCCTTCCCTGATTTTTTAATCTTTTGAATGTTGGTCCACTTAAAAGAATGTTCAAAAAGGGGTTTTAACAAATTGGCAGTGCCCCCGCAATGAGGAACACGCCCCCGGGTTCACATAGAGATTCCCGCTGGTGTTTCATGGAGCCTGTAAGGCCCGTCTTTCAAAAAATTTTACTTTCCCCGCTTTTTTCCCTTTTTCCCAAGCCCCCTTACATGCCCTTTCCCTGTGCACTGGTCCCCAAAAAACTTGAGAAAGAAATTTGGTTTTTAGCAAACCCAGTATCTTAAAAATGGGGAAAACCGCTTTTTCGGTTTTTTTTGCCCCTCTTCAGTGCAGAGTAGAGAAAAATAATGGCTGGCTGTGTGGGGGGGATGAGTAGCTCAGGAAGGGAAGATTTCCTTAAGGAGGCAAAAAAACGAACGGTTGAAAGAGTTTGTTTTGTTTTTTCCCCCTCTACTTAAAAACTGAAATTTAACGGCTTTATGGGGGGGGGGCTGGACGCAAAAGCCCCCTCGGTTGGATGAAACCAAACCCTTTAAATTTTGGGTTTTTTTTTTTGCCCAAAACCCGATTTCTTGAAAAAGAAAAATAGGTTTTTTGAAAACGTTTCTCTCTTTCTGAAGAAAACGCTGTTTCGGGATTTTTGTCCCTTTCAGTGCAGACCCAAGCCGATACCCGGGCTGGGTGTGGGGAAAAGGCATCAGGGGGGCTCAAAAAAGGGGAAAAATTCCCCTTTGGGAGGAGAGCCCCGTTGAAGGGGCTTTTGGATTTTTTTTTTGCCTTTTCGCCCTCTTTTAGCATCTGCATTCACAAGGCTTTTTGGGAAAAAGTTTGCAGATGCTAAAAAGAAGGGGAAAAAAAAGGCAAAAAAAAAACCCCTACAACCCATCCTTTTCAGTGATCTTTTTTAAAAAGGAGAGATCTTCCCCTTCCTGAGCTACCCCGATGCCCCCCAAACCCAGCCGCCAGTATTTCTCTATTTCTGAAATGAAAAGGGCCCAAAAACCCCGAAACAGCGTTGTTGCAGTTTAAGAGTTACTGGTTTGGATAAAAATCTATTTGCTTTTCTCAATTTTTGGGGAAAAAGTGAAAGGGGGAAAAGACATTTTTAGATTTTTGAACGGGGTAAAAGGGGGCAACAAAATTAAAAAAGGACTGGTGGATTTACATTTACACGGAAAAGTTTGGAAAAGATTAGGGTTATTTGTTTAGTGAAAAAAAGGCTTGGGGGGCCCTTAAAAAAATTTGTTTAAATACATAAAAGGGGTCAAATGGAATTTTTCCCCCAAAAGATTTTTTTATACCCCGGGTGTATCTAGAAAAAGGGGGCTTTCCTTTCCCGTTTGGGGAACAAAATTTTTCTTCATTAAAACATAAAAAAAGGGATTTTTACTGTAAAAAGCAGTGAAAATTTTGGGAAAATTTCGGGCCGAGGGACTGGTCATGGTAAATTTTAATAAACCGAGTTCAAAAAGGGTTTGGATTTTTTTCCCTCGGAGCGTAAAAAATTTTAACAAGTTATAGGGGACTGGGGTTTCAGGGAGGGGTCATTGATCCAGGGTTTTTTTGGGATTGCCGATTGGATTTCCGGAAGGAATTTTTCCCTAAAATGAGGACAATTGGCTTCTACCCCCTTTTTTGGGGTTTTTTTCCCTTCCTTGGATAAAACCCTTAGCCCCAACAGGTGAATAAAATGGCCCAATTGTTTTTTTTTTGCCCTTACAAAACTATGAAACTATGAAAACTATAAGACTCGGTGGGCAAAAGAAAATTTGGGAAATTTGTTACTTTCCAACAGGGGCGCGTGGGCTTTCTCACCCCTTTTTCCCATAATGCCTTGTGATATGTCAATTCTTTGAAAGACGGACCCGACAGGCGCGATGAAAGACAGGCAGCGGCGATTTTCTCATGGGGAACGCCCCCTGCGGTTTTTTCCTTTCTTTTGGGGGGCAGTGATAAAGTCATGCTAATTTTTAAAAATGCCTCTCTGGGTCCGTCTTGTCGGTCCCAGAAACGCATCTAAATAGCGGATGTTCACATGGATGTAAGACGCCGTGTGAACATACCCTAAATGTTTCAGATCACCAAACAAATTTAAATATTAGACAAAAATAACACAATTAAACACAAAATGCAGTTTTTACATAAAGGGTTTATTTATTATTAAGGAAAAAGGTAATCAAAACCGACAGGACCCTGTGTGAAAAAAGTAATTGCCCCCCTTAAACATAAATTAACTGTGTTTTAGCACATCATTGGGAAACTGAGTTCAATTTCTCTAGCCTCACTCAGGCTTGATGACTGCCATTTCTGTTCTTAAGCTAGGAAGCACTTAAATAGGACCCGCCCGACAAAGTGAAGTAGCCCAAAAGATCCTCAGAAGCAAGACATCATGGGGAGATCCAAAGAAATTCAGGAACAAATGAGAAACAAAAACTTGTGATCTATCAGTCTGGAAAAGGTCATAAAGCCATCTCTAAGGCTTTGGGACTAAAAGGGGTTGGTCTACTACAGGATTGCTTTTTATGTAAAGATCTTTCAAAAACAAATCAACTTTGCATATGTGTCCATTAACAGGTCCTACCTATTCTAGATATCCTCCTTTGTATTTGGGGTGCATAGCTCCTCGGTCGCTATAGTACAGACCTGTTCAATCGTCATGATAGGCTGCCAAACACGGTTGCTGTTTGCTACAGACCTGGCTTATACTGCAGCCTAGTAGGAGCCAGTAAACACGCCCCTGAATTCAAAATGAAACCAAGAAAACACGCCTGAGGTAAGATGAATCAATGTAGTGAGACAACCCCTTTAAGAAAACCACAGTGAGATCCATTATCCACAAATGGAGAAAACATGGAACTGTGGTGAACCTTCCCAGGAGTGGCCGGCCAAAATTAACCCAAGAATGCATCGCCGACTTATCCAAAAGGTCACAAAACACCACACAACAACATCCAAAGAACTGCAAGCCTCATTTGCCTCAGTTGAGGTCAGTGTTCATGACTCCACCATACGAAAGAGACTGTGTAGAATTGGTCTACATGGCAGAGCTCCAAGACGAAAACCACTGCTGAGCAGAAAGAACATAGAGGCTCGTTTAAGTTTTGCCAGAAAACATCTTGATGATACCCAAGACCTTTGGGAGAAGATTCTGTAGACTGAAGAGACAAAAGTTGAACTTTTTGGAAGGTGTAAGTCCCATTACTCTTTTTGGC